>CAMOHE010025931.1:0-33450 GCA_946598075.1 Artocarpus hirsutus | reverse complement strand
ATGCAGAGGTCCTAAATACTAGTTGATCCTTCTCTTTTGCTTTTTTTTTATTTTTAAAAAAAGCTTTATATTTGTCATTGCATTATTGTCCTTGTGGATAGGAAGGACGTCTTAGAGCTGTGGTTTTGGCTAATAATTTCTGGTCCTAGGAGGAATACACAATAATTTTTTTTGGCTGTAGAATCCAAAACATACCAATACATACACATGTACAATATATATAACTAATCGTGTGTGTGAATTTATTTATAGGGTATCTGGCGTAGAGGTTAGAACTAATGGTTAGAACTTTAAATATTGTAGTATGTGAGAGATTTATACTGTAGCAACTTTTTTACTTTTACTATAGCATGTGAGAGCTTTACATTGTTCTTAATTAAAAAATGGGTTAAAATCAACTAATGTCAAACAGGCTATTAATGAATATATGCACAATTTGTGTTTGGAAAAGAATCTTTTAAAGCCCAATATAGCCATGTAGCTTGGCGACAAATCTTTCTCGCTTTTAAAATTTTTTTATTTTTTTAACTTAGGGTGAGAAATTTAAACTCTTTCATCTTCTGCTAGAGTCGATGTGGATTTCCTGCTAGGTGTGCCTGCAACCACTCTTATTGCTTATTGATCCAAGAAATGTGATTTTTTCTTTGCATACTTGTGGTTCATTTTACACTAGTACACATGCATGTCACAAATGATCCACGTACATGAATGAGTCCAACTTGATCCTTATTAGGAAACGTGTTGGTTAACTTGGATTCGTTGCGGTGGTACTGCCGGAAAAAAGTAGGTCATTAATTTGAATACAGACGTTTCTTAAATGCTGGTCCATATAATGGTCTGTATGAATGCATGTCTGTGGGTCATGTTGTCATGATATAAGAAAGCCAAAAGTTATTCAAGAACCATTAATTAGTAACGTATCGAGAGTCTTAATGGTACAACCCCCGCTTACTTTCCAATTTGAATATATCGAATGAGAAAATTTTTATTTTGTTTCTTGAAAAGTTCTATGAGGAGATTCTGATTGTCGATATTATTAATCAATTATAAGAACTTATTTTTTGAAGGGTTGTATGGGGAGATTTGGTGGTTTTGAATAGAAGTGCATGTAATGCTGAATAATAGGTGGTTGGTTTCCCATACTATATAGGTAAATTCTTATAGTGGGGGGCACTATTTTGCTTTGTCGGTGAAGCAAGTGTTTCAAACATCAGATTATTATTTTAACAGTCTGATCTTCGATTGTCTATATTAAAAATTTTAATTGTTTCTACTAATAGATTAGACAGCTAAAAACTTAATCCGATAGTTAAAATACCAATGTTTTATCTGTGGAATAAAATTACCTCATCTATCATAAAAAGTGCTTATAATATGTGGTATTCACACTCTTCTTCAATCAAGTGATCTATGAATGCTCTATTGAATTTTCCTGGCTAAAACTTTTCACTGTTCATTTTCAGCTTTTAATTGAGCTCCTTCAAAGCAAACTGTTCTTTTTCTTCAATTCTTTCCCAAATAATTGAGCAGTAATACAAGACCAACTCACCAGTCAATATGATTTTTTTTTTCTTTTTTTTTTTTTGTCAGTCTTAATGTTTTGTACAGACAATAGTAAATACACCTCTCTTTCCTTCTGATCCACGCATGTGAAAGTCTGTATTCCTGTTGTGACTTCTCATTGATATTCACATGCAAAAACTGCCCATAAGGTTTGATCAAATTAATGATCCTTCTCTATCTTTTTCTTCTCTTTTTCCATCATAGTGGGCTTTTTAGTTACAAAAGTCTTTAATAAGTAACAGTTGAAGTTAAAACTGCATTGTCAAACGATTAGAAAATTGATGGATAAGTATACAATTTATATATGTACCTCCTTGAATATTTAAGTTGCCATAGAATTATTTTTGGGATTTCACTTGGGCATGAAAATCATGCAGCCACCTTTTCTTTCATATATAAATGTAGTTATATCGAATATTCTTATGGGTGTTACATGTATTGATATGTTTCTCATCTAAAGAAAGGTATTAAATCACGATTTTTTATAAGAAAAGGATGTATGATGGCCTTTTGATTACGTTTTCATGAATAATATAGCACTTCTTTGGGTCCATTAATTGCTTCAAATTTTCAGAAACAGTTTTCTTTTGTCAATTTCTGTGATAAGAGAAAGGGGAAAAAAAACAAAGGTTGGGAAAGGACACGCTCACCCTTTGGGCGTGTTTAGTGGGACTCGGGACTTATGGAGTTAAGCGTGGCCATGAACATTTTTTTAACTTTTGCATATTTTTTTCAAGATTTTTTTTTTTTGGTTGCAAAATATTTTCAAGATAATGTGTTCTTGATGAACTTTGTTTGTCTGTGCCTTTCATTTTTTGTGCATATTCCTATTTTGGACAAAGAGAATTGGCTAGGTATTAGTCAACATACCATGGGAAAAAAGGATAGAGCAATATTAAATGGCTAAGGTTATAAGTGTGCAACCACTCATTATAACTACGTAATAACTTCTAAGACTCTATGGTCTTAAAATCTTTATTTCTTATTTTCAGAATGGCACATGAACATAGCGTTATTTTTTTTAATACACAGTAACTTATGGTATTGGCCTCCCAAAAAAAAGTTGCGCCATATATTAGGAACATACATTTATTCAATACTTGCTCACAATTCAAACTTAACAATGCCCATTTGCACCCATAAATGTTGATGTCAGAAATAATGTTGTTCAAAAATATAGTTTGGACCTGGTAAATAGATTTTTCTTCCCTGATCTTTTTACCTTTTTTTCTTTCTTGAAAAACCCATTCTGTTCTCATCTCTTTCTTAAAGTGATCCATTAATGTATGTAGATTGTCTAGTTCTAGGAACCTCTTTTTGGACTCCTGAACAGTGAAATAACCCGTCTATATATTGCCTGATCTGAGGGCAACCACATTGCAAGACACAACCTAGGTTCCAACATAAATTAACAATCGTCAAGATGCCATTTAAATTATCTATCTAAAATGCTGTATATTTAATTTTTGGTGTCTTAAATAGTATTTAACCAATCAAATTGTACTATGTCATCTAATGAATTGAAACATTAAAACAATTAAAAAGAATTTAAAAAAAATTTAAATGACATGTCATGATATAATAGGTTAGGTATTATTTGAGACGTCAAAATTGGACAAATGGTTTAAGTTGTTAGGATAAATCTTATTCCTCAATAATAGGTTAAATTTGGCAACACATTATAAGGTTAAAGAGTGATAAAATGACTGTAAAACTCATGTCTGTTTTGGACGAAAACATCTGTGTAGGGGGGTCCAACCCTTTTTTGGCTTAAGGCTCCCAACCGCAGGAAATTTATAAACATTTAAAAAAAAAAAAAACTTAAGCACTGAAATTTTGAACCGAAAAAAAAAGAAGCACATTTTATATATATGTGTGTGTGTGTAAGTATATGTGTGTATTGTACAAAAGTACTTCCACGTCATCATATCATCGCTTAAAGCCAAGTCATTTCATCTTTTTTCTTCTTTTTATATATTTCCTTTACCTTTTCCTTTGCTAAAGTGTGTTTAAGGTAGCGTTTCATGCATTTTCACAGGGAAAAAAAAAGATTTCAGTTCACACAGAAGAAGAAGAACATGCATTAAGAGTTAAATCAATAATCTAAAGTCCCTCATAAAACTGAGAAAAATGAGGAGGGAGAGAAGAGAGAGAACGTTACTAATCTAGCTACCCTCCTATCCTCTCTATCTGCACAAAAAAAAAAAATAAATAAATAAATAAACAAAACAAAACAAAACAAAACAAAACAAAAGGTTCCATATCTAATTATTCACTTCAAAATCTAGCTATATTGATCATCATCTTCTTTTAACAACTAATTAACAATTAATTAATTCACAACATAATCATGCTTTTTTCAATCAAGTAAATATTTTTTGGATCATCATCTTCCTAATCCTTAAACCTGCTTCTTCTTCATGGCCTGCTTATTATTATGCATCCAAACCTTGAAAACTTGTCGTTTGACACCAACTTCCGAGCAAAACCGCTGAACCTCCTGATCGTCGTGCTTCTGGATCCTCCAGCCTAGCTTCTCCGCAAATTCCATCATTTTCTGCTTCTGCTCCTGGTTGAACTTTGTCCGATTCCGCTTCTTCGACCCCGATGCCTGTTGAATTGCCCCCACCCCCGCCGCCTTCGACTGGCCAACATTATGATCGTGATCAAACACGTATAGATCCTCACTCGACGACTCGGCCCCACCGAAGGCCATCATCACAGGGGCGGAAATTGGACGGCAATGGGGATGCACTGGATATTGAGGATGACGATCAAAATTGTGATGATCATGATGATTGTGGTGATGAACATGAGGATTTTGATTAGGCTGTAGAGGAGCAGGAGGAGGAGGAGGAAGATAAAGTTGATGATGAGGCAGCACTATTGAATTGTTGTTATTGTTATTATTATTATTCCTGGACAACCTGTAATTGGGATTGTACTGAGGCTCGCCGTCGATTTCTTTCAGGTGGAAGTTGCGGTGGCATTCGCAGGCCGCGCATTTCAAGGCCTCCGCGGTGCCGTCGTCTCCGCTCGGCATGAACTCCCCGCAGCCGTCTAGCACAAGCCCACCGCTGCTCGCCGCGTGGTTCCTCCGACATTCTCGGTACCTCACCGATGACGAAACCGCCGCAATTGGGGTGATTGGATCTGGGTTTGGATTTGGATTAGGGTTGTAATTGATAATATTACCATCTCTTCTGGGTTTGTTTGGTTGATAGGAAAGGGTATGGTGGTGGTCTAGGGTTTGGTTTGGAGCTGGATTGCCATGATCTCTTGGTCTAATTTCTCTGATGGGTGAAGAAGAAGAAGAAAGCTGCTTGGAAGAAGAGTCCCTATTGGGTGAGTTACAATGATCAAGAGTACTAGTACTGCTTCTCATATTCATCCCTAATATTTCTTTATGATCTCTTCCTCTCTTCATCACTTCCATTAAATCTTCTCATCTCTATTTTTTTAACCCCTCTCTTTGACCTTGATCTCATCCTAGCTACAAAACCCTTTTAGTATTTTTCTTGTTGATCTTAATCTATAAAGGTATTATATGATTTTCTACCTCAAATCAAGTGATTTTTTCCTGATGTCTTTTCTTTTCTCAACCCTAATTTTATCCTCTCTCCCATAATCAAAGATTTAATCACTAGCTACAGGAGAATTATTAGTATTATTCTTTTTCACTCTTATTTTGATTTTGACGTTTTTTGGGTGCTCACCACCAAACTTCCACTGATTTTCAAACCCTACTTCCCAAGACGTAATTAAGCCAGTGTTTTAGGGAGAGATGGTATTGGATTTGGATAAAAAATAAAGGGAGATAATTAATTTCTCTCCCCCAAAAAAGAAAAATATTATATATATATATATGGAAATCAAACAAGAGAGCTAGATCCTCTATTCCCCTATAGATGAAAGAAGTGAGGGCCCTACCAAAGATTGAAAAAAAAAAAAGAAATAACACCTTACCTGATAAGTTAGCAGATTTGAAGAGACAAAGCTGTAATTGCACCAACAGCAATAATATCAAGTATGAGTGTCTGAGAGAGAGAAAGCAAAACACAAGAAGAGAAGAGTAGGGGAAGTTTGTTTTCTCATTTAATTAAGGAGGATATGAAAATATCTAAAACAAAAAAAAGAAGAAGAAAAATCCCAATTTAATAATAATAACTAATAATAAAGATGAGGAAGTGGTGAAAAAAAAAAAGAAAAAAAGAAAGAAAAAAGGGGTTTTGTTGTGTGTTTCCTACAACCCGTCCAACCCCATGAAATCCGTCTATCAAAGGAAACAAAAAACAAAAAATAAGTTTTGGGTTGGATATTACGCATACACTACTCAAAGTTTTAAGTGATGAGAGGAGAATACTAGTACTAGTGATCTTTCCAGAACAACCGACAGGGTCATGTTAGTCCTCTCCCACAGCCTGCAATCTGGTCCGCTTCCTAATTATTGCCCTTATTTAATTCTCTGCTATCTTTGAAACCCTAAAACCCCGCAAAAATATATCATGAATATTTGTGTACATATTTTGTGTAAGCCAGCCAGGAAGAGAGAGAGAGAGAGAGAGAGAGGAGAGAGAAAAAAAAGTGGATGGTGTCTGACTTGACGTTACTCTGCTTGGTTTGCCTGGGATCTTCCTGCAACCTCAGAGTCTCAAGATTAAAACTGTTTGATGTAATAGAATAATAATAATATTTATTATTAGACGTAAAACACCCAGATTAGAGATTTTAATGGGGTTCTCAAAAACAAGAATTTTGGTTCAAGACTAGAAGAAGAGAATATAATTGGTGGTAAGAAGAAGAAAAGACTTGTGGGGTGAAGCCGTGAAGGAACTAAAGTAGAGAATGCTGGTCCACACCACAGCATTTGTTTTTTAGTGTGTTTGTGTCAGATTCTCTTTCTTTTTCCTTCTCTCTCTCTATCTCTCTCTACACGACGCTGTTTGTGCGCCTGCAGGGCATCTAGCAGTTTCTGCTGTGAATTATATATAACTTTACCACCTCTCTTTGGTTTTTTGCCCATTGTAAATTCGTGCTTTCTTTAGCTTCCGTTATTCTGAATTTAAAGGTATGATAACCTAGTTGAATCTTATACTTCTTAAAAATGTGTTTTGTTGTCGGTTTTAATTAAAATTTTTAGTTATCACCTTATATAATTTTTATATGCTATAATTTCAATAAAAGAAATAAGTTATAAAAATTTTTATATGCTGTAGTGTTTCAAACCAATTAGTTATCAATGTTTACACATATTTTATAAGTTTTAACCGATGAAAAGTATAAATTTTTATATGTTACAATATAAAACAAAAATATATTACAATTTTAAATTTTTATATACTATAATAAAATAGTATATATAATTTTAACTCATTGTTTTAACTCATGCCGTGGGATCCTCTCACTCTTTTGTCTTCTTCGTTGCACACTTTGTTCTGTTGCACTATTTGTATTTCTTTGCTATCTCTGGTACAGTGTCACGATATATGCCAATATATCTGACGAGAGATTTTTTTTTTCTTTTTTTAAAAAAAATCAGAGACTGTATCACTTGACTCTTATATCTTCTTCTCTTTCTCCTTTTAGGTCATGCACAGTTTTTCCTCGAGTCCACAACATTTGATAACGCCATTCTTAGGTATTATAGGCCCTTTTATTACCGACTCTTCTTGAGTTATAAGTAAGTTTCTCTTTCTTTCTTTTTTCTCCCCCTTTTTTTTGGCTGGAACTATTGATTTTTGACTTATTAGGCTACTGACTGCCTACCCATTTCCTAATACTGAGCTTCAAGTTCCATATTATTGGGTTTTCTTATAGAATAATTGATATAGGTACTGTTGACCTACTAAAGAAGCTTTAATAATATAGAGATGACTAACAAAGAACAAGCTAATTAGTTGATTAATTTTTCGATAAGATCTATTAATTGAATTACTCCATATTTGGCATGAAATTCTACTGATATACTGTCACTATTTGTGAGCATACAAGAGAATTTACGTATTCTTTTAAGCCAATAGTTCCACTAAATGTCATGAATGCGCGTCCTAATTTTATAATATGTACGGAGAGCAATAAAATTACAAATAAAAATTAAAACTTAAAAACAAAGATTTATAGTTGCTCGCTTTAATGTGAGATCCACCAACTAGCTTCATACTTAATATTAATTACTATGGCAATATTAATTTAAGAAATAATTCATGCCTTACTATATAACAATACGTAGAGCTCAAATTCTTTTCCAATGTGGTGTTTAGTATAATCAAGTTTAACCAAAATTTTTTGTTCGTATAATATAAAGCTCTTATATCTTATAATTTTCAGTTCAAAAGTTTCACTTCTAACTACATTTCTCAAATACTCTTTAAATTCATCATAAGGAAAAAAGAAAAAGAAATGAGACGATCATATTTCTTTCAACACATAATGAAAACAAGATGTATAATTTTTTTGTATTAACTAATTTCCATAGAATCCACATTGGATTTTCAGAATTCTGCCTGAATTACATTGTCTTTTAAGCGTTTTATTTTCTTGGTTTGAGTATTATTGAAGCATCTAAACCTTTTTTTATTAATTTAAACCCTAATTTTTTAAAAAACTTATTGTGTGTGCGCTATGTGTGGCTACGTTTGACTGTGCTTCCCGACAAAAGCCGTTGAATGTATAACAAATTGGGAAACAAGGCCCTCGCAAAAGGTCCCTTTTGTTTATTTTTATTACCATAATTGGGAGCTAATCGTTGAGGTTCTAAACGAAAGGAATATCTCGTGAACTACTTAAATGTTTCTTTAATTAATTTTTAAGATTATCTTATCATGAGGACCGCCTATAGGGTAACAATTTCCAATAAAATACCACCAAAACAATTTCCAATAAATTAGTCATTAATTTAATTAAGATCCGAAAATTCAATTTGTAAACTAATAGGGTTAGCTTCTGTCTTCCTAACTAAATGCATGCATAAGTAACATCTGCGGTTCTTGTGAGACGTGGCAACAGCCCAACCAAGAGCCTTACTTTGTTTTTCTCAATTTTTTTATTATTTTATATATATATTTTTTGATAATTTGTTCTAATTTTTCGTCGCTGACTGTGACAGCCAAGTTGTGTTGTTATAGGCATTTCTGGAGGTTGTCCATGCTCTTGCCGAGACTTTCATGGTTTTCATGTCCCAATCTGTGGGCTCAATGAGTTTGCATTAGTTTCGCTTTCCCACTAAAGAACACAGATATATAATGTGGAGCCAGAATTTTTTTCTTGAGAGCATTATATAGAAAATTAGAAGTGAAACTTTAGTAAACGGAGATATAATTATATATTTCAAAATAATTGAGTGAAGATGTAATTATAATTTTTTTTATACATTTAGGTATAATAACATATATAAATTGTTACATAGGAACACAATAATATATTTTAATTATTTTTTGGGAGCACAATGACATCTTTTCAATATTCTATGAGGGAATGGTTATTATTATTATTTTTTTAAACAGGAGTATAACTAAAATCTTAAACTACAAAATAAGAGTGAAAATTCAAATTTTAAAAAATGAGTAAGGGCATGTGGCTCCCCCGTCACAACGTACCGTTGCATATATAACTTTTGCTTGATTCTCTACTATTTGTATTTACATGATGTTTGGTTAGCCCATGCAAATTGGAAAATTACAATTCGAATCAATTTTATTACAGTTTTTCTTTTATAAAATTTAAATTGATATAATGTTCCCAGTTTGGATTTACTATTGAAACAAGTAATCCAGACATCCTATTAAATAATGGTTTTGGTGAATTGCTAGTTATTGAACATCGTAGTATGCCTTTTGGTTTCAATTTATTTTTTTTAACCAAAACGTATAAATGTAATTTGCATTAGCATGTAAATCTCGACAAGTGATATTTTCAATATGTTCATTCAATCTTGAGGACCACAAATTGAAATCTACACCAGAATTTTTCTTTTTTACTTTGGAGTACAGCAGATCAAAAGGATTGATACTCTTTGGATAAAAAAGGACAGTTTTGCAGTGACGGTAATTTGCTTGATAAACTGCAATATTATTCCAGTTCTCTCCACCACACAAAATCAGTGGCCCTGAATTGCTTGGCATATGGATTTTTTTCCCCCTTTTACACTAAGCTGCTGGTTCATGCATGGCAGAAAACCAAATTAATCTCAAAAGAATTTTTTATTTCATAATTATTAGATGTAGGCTCAAGGAAATGTTGAAATAACTATTTAAAAAGGAAACAATTCTCTGAATCTTATAGTAGGAGTGATATATGTGTATCATTGTTAAGTGTTATTAACTTTATCCAGGCAATATTTTATCACGTGAAACATTAATCCGAAAAATATCAAATAAAAATGTGACATGATTGGCTTGAAAATCTTTATAAGATATTTTTAGAATCCGTAGCTACAATAATATAAGTTATTTATATTTGTAAGGTCAAGTGGTTTGTGAATTATTTGTTCTACAAGGTAAATTTAAAAATGAGAGGTGTAATACATTTTTTAATTCATGTAACTATGATTTTTAAAAGTTAAAATAATAGTAATTTTATTTATTTTAGTTTTATAAATTTGTTTAAAATTATTATTACGTATAATAAATATCATGTTATATCTCTACCACCATCACTACTTTTCTATGTTGCAATTAATACTTGCAAAGATAAGAAAACAAACACTATATATTATAATGCTATCAAAAAGGCCGTCTTAGCTTTGTAAACAATTAGTGCCGACAATTTATATAGCATCATTCTTTTTTCTGCAAATTTAAAAATTTCTCTTCAATTTTAGTCTTTATCCTTGTTGACTACCCCTTAAGTTTTGAAACGTTTCAATTCGTTTCCCTTGAAGTTTGAAAAGTAACAAAAATAGTCCGTCGTTAATTCGGTGAATGAAAAATTGATATTGAGGGGCACATTTTATTATATATTAGCTTAAAACGAGAGAATATATGAAGTTTTATGTTAATCATTAAATTTTTTTATTCTTTATTGTCAAAGTTTGTTTTAAAACATTTTATTTATCAAGTTACTTAATATAAAAATTTAGATGAAAATTTTAAGAAATAATTCTAATTTTTATAACGTTGACCTCAAAGAAACATGACATTTAATATAAGGAATTGATAACTCAAATTTTCTTACTAATTTTAATGTTCTAAACAGTATCTAACAAATTATTATATTATGCACTATTAAAAATGCTTTAATTGAGTTTTATGTGTTTTTTTTAATTTCAAAAAAAAAAAGTTTCATTATATAAGTTAATCAAATGGAAAATTTTTATAAATGTCATATTTTAAAATTTACTTTTTATAAATTTCATACATTTATATATTTATAACACAACTTAACATATAATATAAATAATAAAATGGTACAAACTTTTTTAAATAGACATAAATGAACATTTATTTTAACAAAATAACATAACATATAATTTTCTCTAATTAAATATTATTTGAGACATCAAAAATTAAAAATTAAGTAGGTGTTTAGAAAGATGGTGGGAACCAATTGTGAGAACTATTTTTACTGTAGCATGTGAAAGTTTTACACTGTAGTAATTTTTTTATTATTATTGTAACATATAAGAGTTTTTTATTATTTATAATTAAATTTATGAAAAAAATTAAGTAATTTTTATCACTCTTAAACACCCTCTAAGATAAGAGTCCATAGTTAGACCCTAAAACAGAGAGAGAGAGCACGTGGTGTTGAGCAAAAAAAAAAAAAGGAGGCATTATCGTGCAAATGGGCTTTGCCAAACTCGGGATCTACAAAACGAGACAAGCAAATCTAATACAGATTTTGGACGCCATCACTCCATCAGTCGCATCACCACCTGCACGCTGGGATTTTTGGATTGGTGCGTTAGCGGCTGTATTCTGTCTATTCTTTTCCTTTCAATAGCTCTTCCTGCAAAAGCCAACAACATTAGATGAGCCTTCCTTTTTATTTGGAGTTTTGCATGGTAAAGTTATCTAATCACCTGTCGCTAGTTTATAACAACATTATTTAAAAATTATCATTTTAAATGTTAGACGTGAAGTTTTTATATATTATAATATAAAATAAAAATATAGTATAAATTAATTTGTCAAACATATTTTAAGTATTTGTTATTTAACCTCTGGGTTGAAATTAAAAAATAGTGTAAAGTTTTTAATAATTATAATATAAAGTAAAAAATTATTATAGTATAAAATTTTTACATACTACAATATTCAAATCAACATTTTTAGTTTCAATTTCTCTTCCAAACACCCTTAAACATTAAGTGTATAATCTATTTAAATTATCAATTTGAATATAAAACATTAAAGCAATTAAAATTTTTTGAAAAAGAACAAACTATAACAAAAAGCGGTTTGAGCTTGTATAACTTGAGCAGAGCTGGTTTTTCCAATTAATCATACTCTTACTTAATAAGGTATTTTGGGATATTGGTTTTTTTTTAATGCCCACAAAATTTTTTGATTTCTTTTTTCCCTTAATTCGTTTGTAGTCACTAACGACAAAGTGGACAAATTCAAACTTTTGTTTGTCCCTTATCATCATTAATAATATCATTCTCTGCTCTTAGCATTGATGAACAGTTAATATTCTGCTTTATCTCGTACGACCTTTTTGTCCAATTGGCTAAAGCAAGTCTTTCCCGGACCAGGTGGTTAATTAATGATCTTCCATCGTGTTTTGTTTGAGATTAGGTGAGCTTCCAGTGTTATTTCAAGGACCTTTCAAGCTGTTCTCCACTTTTCACGGCTTATATTTGCTTTAATGGCATTAGTTTTTTCCCTAAAAAAATGGCATTAGTTTTTTTCCCTGAAAAAATGGCATTAGTTTCCAACTCTTTTCCCCCAAAAACTAGCTTAAGGGGTGAGGATTTTTCTTGCACTTAAAAACTGACCACCACAAACTGTGGCTACTGGCTAACACTTACTGGCTGACGGCACTAGTATTGTGTGGTATTGGGCCTTCTCAACCCTAAAAGTTACTTAAAAGAGTAAAGCTTTCTCTTACATTTGTACACTGACCACTAACCCCTTTTATAAGCGATGTGGGATTTTCTCAACAATAGTAATACAAGGAAGGCATCTAAACAAGCTTTGGGCTTTTATAAACACTTTTAAAACAAGCTATCTTTTTTATGCTTATAAAAAGCTTTTTTATTTGTCTTTTTAACCATATATTTGTGAACAACAATATTTTTATATTACATTATTTTTTTATAATAATAAGAGCTTCTAATTTATTTAGTCAAATAAGTTTAAAATTTTTTTTGAAATAAATGAAAAAACTAATTAAAAGTTCTAACTTATACTTCTCGACCTAAAATACAACAAACCTGCATCCGTAATAAAAGTCGACTTGATGGTAAAGAAAGATAAGGAAAAGGGGAAAGTTCTCTTGATAAAAGTAACACTTGACTTTGTTAACTTAATTATAACGTTACGAATTTATGCATGAGTAACTACTCACAAGGGACTTTCCTACAGAAAAAAAAAAAAAAAGGAAACTACTTATAAGTTACAACAATAAGGGCCCACATGTAAGCAATTTAGGTGTATACGTATTGGCAAATGCAAAAGATATGAACCAAGCCTTATAGCTACAGTGGCGATTTAATCATATTTATGACCAAAATTATTGAATTTTTGCAATTCACGATCTCAACTATACTGCCAGCAGGGTATCAGGATAGCATCACACGTTTGTACTGTGACCAAAAACAATTTTAAAGAAAAACTGAGAGAGTAGCTGCCGTGTCAATTCCTTTGTCATGTCGTGTCCATTTTGTGGGACCAATTTGTGTCAGCATTTTTTCATAAAATAGAGTGTTTGAATCTTTGATACCCATCCTCAAATCAAATACATAGCATATAACTAGTCAAATCACTGATTTGATATGCACACAATATATAATGCATGCGCCGTCAGCGTTAATTATAATCCATATTACTATGTCAAAATAATATCTCCCTCATTTTTATCAATAATAATAATAATAACATGCTTCCTTGTTTTCGTGAAGGCCGTTGATCAATTAGGTGTTAGCATGTAATTAAAACTATTAGTTATAATTATTTTTATTATAATATATAAAAATTTTATATTATAATAATTTTTTTATTTTTATTATAACATATAAAAATTTTATATTATCAATAATCAAAAAATTGGTTTTAAGTATCCTTATCGAATAGTCTTTAGGTTTCTCTCCTCTTCTTAGCGTCGCAAAAATATGGGCTTTTCACTTTTGTATTTTATTTTTATTATTATTATATTTACTTTTTTTGCTTATGTGAAAGAAGGAAAAGAGAAAGAAGAAAACCGAAAAAATAAAAAAAGAGTTCTAACATTTTGTTTGATTAGAAGAAAAGAAAAAAGTGAGATATAAATATATGAGACGTAAAAAAAAATGATTGAACCCTCAAAAAAATATATGATTGAGATAATTGAAATTGTTCTAGCTTAGTGATTGAATGAATAATTATTTTATTAGGTTATTAAATAATATATATTCATTTTGAACAAGTAATTTAACTCTATGCAAGTAGTAATAAGTTTTTTCTTATAAAATTTACTCCACTTAAAAGTGAAAATTTTATGTTATATCATATTTTTAAAAAATAGGTTCTTCATGCACTTAAAAAATTGTATCATACTATAGCTCATATAACATGTTTAAATTATACCATATTAAAACATATGTTACATTTATAAAAAAATAAGTTTCAAAAATAGTATTTATAAAAATTCCTAATAAAAATGACAAGATCTAGGGCATTTTTATCCTCTCTTTCCCCTTCCCTCCTCCCCCCACCCCTCCTCTTTTGTTATCTTTTATCCCTATCTAACAACTCACAATTTATTTTATTTTTCTTGTATTCTTTTCTTTCCTTCCACATCTTTCCTCCAATACAGTAACAGTTTTTTTTTTTTTTTTTGGTGGCTATGAATATTGTAAGAAAACTTACTAATAGTTGTACGCTTATTCTTTGTTTTTTGGCAGATTACAATAGGGAAGCCCACAATTATCTACAATAATAGTGGACTTGTGGAAAATTCCGAAAGGCAGTCGTTGCCCCATCCTAAGGCACCGTCGTCCGAGTCATCAATCCGCTCGTGTCGATTACCGATTCTTTTTCTTTAAGAGTTTCAATTACTGATACATTCAACGGTTCAGATTTCATGTTTTCCCTTGGTTAACACTCCTGATCTTAAAATTCGTTCATGTTTCTTCCTAGTTCAGGTGATGACACAAGTACAAAGATTGCATGACAGTTTAAGAAATCAGCAGCAAAGACACGACCGAAACTAATTTAAGTAACGAGGAACGAAGTTGGAAAAAATTTCAGACTTGCTAGCTTTTAAGATTTTCAGTAAAGTCCTTTTGTAGGAAATACAAGTGAGACCAAAAACAGAAATACTAGTTATTTCGTAAAATATATATCTATATATATATTAGAACACTAACCAATCAGTGAACAACCATATCCGAAGAAAAATGCTATTTATCACCGACGGTGATGCAACAACCATAGTCACCATAGATGTAACAGTGTAGGAAAAAGTTATCCGTCAACAACGCCAATGCATTACATGTAACTTTAAATCAGAACTGTTGCATAGCAATATAAGTTACTCTTTACCATGTGACTCTTGTACTACTATGTGTAATGAGTCCATGGCCGAGCCAGCTATGGTCCTGAGGGCGGCTGCAGCCCCCCGGCCCAACTAGCTTCGTTAAGCTCCTGTCAATTCCTTCTGAAATATAAAAAATAAAAAAAAAAAGGAATCAAAAATCAAAAAACAAAAACAAAAACAAAAACAAAACTCTTTCATTTAAAAAAAATTAATTATTTTACCTCATTTTTCCTATTTTGCACCCAAAAAATTTCTTAATTTCAACCTTCATTATAGATGTTTTAAAATATTTAATTTTAATATAAATCTTTTTCCTTTGCCCACCTAAAAGTCTAATAGCCTCATACACACTTAATTTTTACTTCTTATCATGCTCTATTACACAATAAATTTAGTTAAATTTTGATTTAATTGAAGCTCCCCCAGAAAAAAATTGTATGCCTTCGTCCTTCACTGTAAGTGGTGGTATTAAATAGCAATGCTATATGAGGAAATTAACTCCAACAGCCTACAATCGTCATCGCCAATCATCTAACAAAGCCCCAAAGGATGCTCATTGAAGTTGACAGAGAGTTCACCAAAATAAACCGACTGTTTCTCCCCGCTCATTAACAGAATAAAGATGCCAAGCATACGTCTTGCCATTGCAAACAGTTTTACACTGTTTTTTCATAGCCTATATATACATATATATATATATATATATATATTTTGCTCTAGAAGAAAAAAAGATCGCCTCCATCCCCTTCGGCACATTGACAATCCCGGGGACCACCAGGGAGTAGTTCAGTGCCTGAACTGTTTCTCCCCATGCCTATGACCCAGTATCATCCGCTTGCCACAGTCCCAGTACCAAATAGGTTCAACTGAGGCTATAGTCTATGGGGTTTCGATCCCTACACAGAATGATAGAGGAGACCAAACGAAGGCATCATGACCACTACACCAGAACCTTCGGTGGTATTTTTTAGGACCCAAGCTCATAGCGCCGTTATGCATACCAAAAAATATTACATTAAGACAGCTGAAAACGCACAGACAATGATGGATAAATCTTGCAGATCGGAGATCAGATGGGGAAAAGAAGTCTTCCACATAACTCAGCCTATCCAATATGTGAAGACATACATATATACTACGAGTAAATGTCAAGACAACCAAATTAACGTACAAAAGCAAACACCTTTGGCTAAATGAGTTAAAATTGAACCATTCGTCTTAACAATCTCAAACCCCTTTAAAAGTTACCCAAAATAGTTCAAGATTTTGTTCGTCTAAATAAAACATAGTTGAAAGATTTCCAAAACTATGATCAGTAATTCGGATAATTCTTCATTTGTAACCATTTATACTCAATTGCAGACACGAATCAAAATGCTTCCATCCTTATTTCAAACTATAATTTGCGTTCTTTCAATCTAGCAAGTGACAAAACAAAAACACAAATCCAACCATATAAACTACAAACTCTGCATTGGGCAAACCAGTTCAAACCAATAACAGTGCAATGTCTGACATACTTCAGGATAAAAGTTCTCACATGCTACAATTTTTCAATCAATTCAAATCAGTTTACTAAACATGCTAAAAACTTCATAAATATCAAGTACAAAATCATTGCATTTAAAGTAAAAAATTATGCACAAAATTTGTAATACCTGAAGCGTATACATAGTTCTTGATAATGTAACTATTGAATTGCTGTTGCCAAGACTCCTTTGGCTTCCATAAGCCTCCACATATACCAAGACCCAAAGGACCTATACGGCTTCCATTTCTCACACAATCGCTCCATCTCCAGAGGCCTTGGCAACTCCTTTAATCCGTATAGTCTCTGAACTCCTTTTCTCACCCCAAGATCGCCAGTCGGAAGCACGTCCGGCCTCTGCAGCGAGAAGATCATGAACATGTGGACCGACCAAACGCCGATTCCCCTAACCAACGTGAGCTTCGCGAGCAGAGACTCGTCGTCCATTTCGAGAATCGAAGAGTCCGATAAAGTGCCGTTCTTGTACTTCTCCGCTAGGTCATGGAGATAACTGGCTTTTCTGCCGGAGACGCCGATTTTCCGGAGCTGCTGAGCCGAGAGCGAGATCACCGATTCGGAGACGACCGACGACTCGCCGCCGCAGAGGGAGACGAAGCGAGTGTAGATCGATTTCGCGGCGTTGGTGGCGAGTTGCTGGTAGAGAATGGATTTCGCCAGGGCTTGGAAGGGTGAGCGATCGGAATCGAAGTGAGGAGGTCGGTGGGAGTCGATTAGGGTTGCGAGCAGGGGATCGGAGACGCGTAAATGGTTGAGAGCGAGGTCGATTTCGCATTTGGAAGGTAATGGTTCTGTTAGGGTTTGGGGAAGAGAAGAGGAGTTCTGGAGCTTCTGTTGAGGCAAGGTTTCCTTAATGGAGGTCTGGTCGTCGTCGTCGCTTGGGGTTTTGGAAGAGAGCTTTCGGATTTTTCTGGCTCGAAATGGGATTTTGGAAGAGTTCGAGGGGTTTTCGGAAATTTGATTAGCCTCCATTGCTGTAATTTGGGATTGAGGTTTGGAACGTTTCGCCATTGAGAGACAGAGAGAGAGAGACGACGTTAATGTGGCGGCAGATGTAACGGTGCAAATGATGGTTTCCCGGGGGAAAAACGAAGAAACCGTCGATTGCGTAAACCGTTTTGCCATTGACTTTCTCTAGTTTTTTCCTTTTTTAGGTAAACCCTCTCTCTCTTGGTTTCTTTTGACCAAAATCCTGTGTTTAGTAGAATGAAAAGAAATGAAAGGCAAAAAGAAAATTGTCAAGCTAAAAAATTGTATAAGGAGGAAGGAAAATTTATCTAACTAAGAAAATTATAAATGGATAATTTGTAATTTTACTTCATTTACGAACTTAAATGGATGATTTTGTAATTTTATTTTATTTTTGTAATTATTTTGTTTTCCATCAAATAATCCATCCACTTTTAAGATGATAAAATATAACGGACTCCAACTATTAGTCTTTTTATTTTTTATTTTTTCACTCATACTTTCCTCCTACCAAACCTCTTAACTTATCAATTTTTATCTTGAAATGTCTTCAACATTTTCTTTCTTTCCACTTTCCACTTTTCATTAATGCTAAACATAGGATAAGGGTCAGTTTTACAAGAAACCCCTTGCACATAAGGCTTTATTATTATTTTTTCCTTAAGATTAATTTTATTTGTGCCCCACTTTATTTATCCTTGATCTGATGGTCTTGGATTTTTTAAGTATCTTAAAATTGACCAGTTTGTTTCAATTAGTCTTTCTAGACAGTTTGATGATAAGAAGATGAATTGAGCTCGCTTTAAACATAGTTCAAACTAAAAAATTTAGGCTAAAAAACAATATTATTACAGTGTTTTCTCTCATAAAATTTAATTATTATAGTGTTTTGTGTGCAAACTCTTTGTTCAAACTTTGTTCTTAAATAAACTCAAAGAAATATAGATGATATGCTATAAGCATCACATGCATCAATATAGTATTATTTTCTATCAATATCGCGTACATATTTTATATATTTTTAACGCCTTGCTAATCAAAGAACTAAAACTAGAAATATTTTGAAGGGATCTTTTCTGGTGGAAACCCCTACTAGTAGCAGATTTTGAATCGTTAAATTTGATTTGAGTCACGTTTTTTTGTAATTTAACGACTAAAAAACAGATACCTATCAGTGAGTATCTTTTTGGGTTCCCACCTGAAAAATTACTAGGGTGTTTGAGACATGTGGTTTAAACCAATTTGGTTAAAAATACTATAACATACGAGAATTTTACATTGTAGTTTACTTTTTATTGACACCGTAGCAGATAAGAGCTTTATACTATAGCAATTAATGGTTGAAATTGAAATTGCCAAACACATTATACCAATTTTGAAAGTTACGATCAAAGTGAAATTGAGGTAAAGTTTCAGGAATATTTGTAAAATTAGCCACTGCACACAAGGCTAATTAGCAGTTGAAAATGTTGTCTGAGCTTGTACTTTTATTGGTTAGGTTTTTGGATCAAGTCAAAGCAAACTGTTTTCAAATCAATGGGCTTAGTTGGTAGCTACTGACATTTTCCTACACAAACTTTCTGATTTTGTCGACTTTCCTTAACTTTGGCAATTTCCCACCATCTTACTAAATTATTGTAATGCGGCCCATTTTACAAATCTTGCTACGATTTTTGGTCATATTTAAGGGATTGAGAGTTAGAGAATTGAGAGATTTGTGTTACAATTTGAATTGAGATGATAAAATTTTTGGTCAAATGTGCTCTCGTTACCATTTAATATAACCATTAGTAAAACGAGACACATTGCAACAATTTAGCAAGTTGTGAGAATAAACTGTCAAAATCCCAAGAGTTCAAGGGCAAACATGCAAAATACCAATAGAAATGAGAGTAAATATCTACAGTCACATTAGAGGAATTTTTCTCTCTGGCAGTTCGTTTACAAGTTTCACTAGAACATACGCAATTCTGTGATTAATCAATGTTGGCTGATTTCTGCTTATAAACGTCCAAGGCCTTTAAAATTAAACTAATAATCCTTTGCACGTCCATATTATTATTGCCTTTTAGGGGCCTTAACGTTTACAGTCCACCCAAAAACCAGAGAACAAAATAACAGCACCTTCTCACATGCATCACTAAACAAAAGTTTATAAAAAAAAAGTACATATTCAACAGCCATGCATTGAGATGGCAAAAAAATTCTCAAGGCTCCATAAGCCACAAAAGAAAATCACCCACTTGCCCAAAATTTAAACCCAATGTTTCACATGCCATGGTAACCACAACTTATCACCAACTGATAAGAGTATATGGATAAGTCACTCCGACCAACTTCCCTTTACATCTGTTTTTTGGTCCCATGTACATTTCCACAAAAATTAAAAAACATGAAAAATGAAAGAGCTTTTCTACTATAATGTCACATCTTGAATCTAATCAAAATTACAATTAAAAAATAAATAAGAGATTGTTTCTAATACATACCTAATGGTTGAAAACAAATAAAGTGTATGAAAAAAATGATTTAAATTAATATTAGTTAAAAATATTATAGTATATAAAAAATTTATACATCTTATATTTTTTTGATATTGTAACATATAAAACTTTACATTATAACAATTAAAAGTTTTAATTGAAATTGAGATTACTAAATACACTAAAAGTTGTACCGATGGTCCCCTTTTAGGTCCTACAGGAAGAAAAAGCATTTTTTTTCCTAGGTTAATGAGTATTCGTTTTTCAGTGGTAAGAGAAAAAAAAATTTGAATAGGTTTAACGATTTCAAAACTTATATAACCAGGTGGGGTCTGGATCTCTCTTTCAGCCACGATTATGCAGACAAAAAAAAAAAACTGTAGATGGTTGTCTATCATTTAACCTTGGAACTGCAGAGGGGGAAAAAATGACGAGAGCTATAAATTTAAAAACAGACGTCGGTGATAAAAATTCAGAGGAAAATTTCCAAATAAAAAAATCAAACAATTATAACTGACACGACACGTACCAACTTGTACGTCACGGGGACATCTCCTGGTCCCTCTAACAAAATCCCAAAAGTCCATCCACAAAATTCTGTCAGCACACGCAACACACCGATCGCCGACCCTCTCCAAAAAAAAAAAAAAAAATCTCTTCCCGCCCTTTTTTGCTGTCTCTGGCTCTTTCTCCAACCTTTTCCTCACTCTTCTAAGTACACACACACACACACATACAAACATAATATTCAAAGCTTTTATAGTGTATCACTTCTACTAGTAGTGGTATTAGCCGCTGCCCTGTTAGAGAAGTTTGGTTAATAATTTGCCTTATCTGTTTTGTTTTCTCGGTTTCTGACCTGGGTTGAGCTGAAAATGAGTTTCAGAGACGAGGCTAGCGGTGGTAGTGGTGGTGAGGATGGGAGGGACCTCAGAAAGCCGTTCATACATACTGGAAGCTGGTACAGAATGGGCTCCAGACAGTCCTCCAGCATTATAAGCTCTTCTGCTCAGGTTCTTCGTGATGGCTCTGTCTCTGTTGTTCTCTGTGTCCTCATCGTCGCTTTGGGCCCTATCCAGTTCGGATTCACGGTCGATTTTCTCAACCCAGTTCTGACTTTCTCTATTTTTGTGCCCCCTTTTTTTTTTTGTTTTTGCTAATATGTTACTGAATTGGGTTTTATTTGCTTGTTTGCTTTTTTCTGTTTTAGTGTGTGTATTCTTCTCCTACTCAATCTGCAATCGTCAATGATCTTAAGCTTCTATTTCAGAGGTAAGGATTTGAATTGGGCTTTTTCCTTTTTTCTTGTAAAAAAAAAGTTTTTTCGTTAGTGAAATCTTGGCTTTGTTTGGCAACATGGTTTGTAACCAATTTTAATTGCTACAGTATAAATTTTTTACATGTTACACTAAACTATAGCGTGAAGTTCTCATATTTTATAGTTAATTCGTTCTAAGTTTTGATTTGAACTACGCTGTGAAACCGTTCCTTGCTTACTTAAGTTTAATGGGTGCAGTTCTCTTTGTTTGGTTCTTTATCGAATGTGGGAGCAATGGTTGGTGCAATAGCAAGTGGCCAGATTGCTGAATACATTGGCAGAAAAGGGGTATGACTTATAGAAAAGAAAAAAAAAAATAGTAGAAAAGCTAAGATCTTGTTTTGTTACGTTTTATTTTGAGCTTAGTTCGGTTATAACTTTTAAGGAATGTGGTTGCTTTATAAAATTCAATGTCAGAACAAGATAATGTGGATTTTCTCCACATTGGAACTAATGTACAACCACCTTAGCAACCAAATAGTCTCTTTTCTACATGTTCTTTTTAATCATGATAAAAACTTATGATTGAGGGTTTTTGTTTTTTCTTTTTCATTTAAATTTTATGTAATGGCAGTTGCAAATAATGAGTTATAATTTCTGAGCGTCTGCTTTGTTTTGTTGAATTGCAGTCGCTGATGATTGCTGCGATTCCGAATATCATTGGATGGCCTGCGATATCATTTGCCAAAGTAATAATTTCTTGAATCATGAAGTTCTGTATTTTATTTATTTATTTATTTTTTTGTTCCTTATGAGGTTTCCGTGGGACATAATTTTTTGTTCATTTGGAGGACTCATCATTTTAGTTCATGGGAAGATTGTTAGAAGGTTTCGGTGTGGGTATAATCTCTTACACGGTAACTTTCTGACACACCTTACACCTTTTGGTACACTTATTAAGACGTTTTTAATATACGTTTTTAGTACTGATTTGTGATGATTGTGTCTAGGTACCGGTATATATCGCCGAGGTTTCACCTCAAAACATGAGAGGAACTTTGGGGTCTGTGAACCAGGTTGGTTCTAGATCTTTGTTACCAATGTTGTTTTGATATTTCCATATCTTGTTTATGTATGAACTGTATTAGTCGTTTTCATTTACAGCTCTCGGTGACCATTGGAATACTGCTGGCTTATTTGTTGGGACTATTTGTCAACTGGAGACTGCTTGCTGTGTTAGGTAAGCCCTAAAGTTTTTACCTTGTTGGCGTGAATTCGTAACTAAGGCGTAAAATGTTGCATGTGAAACAAAGCTTTTATGATCACTTGAAAACACCTCACTTTTTGGAGTCCTCTGTGTGTGTGTGTTAAAAGTTGAAATTGAGGTACAAAATGTTGCTTAAAATA
This sequence comes from Artocarpus hirsutus, assembly GCA_946598075.1. NCBI lineage: Eukaryota > Viridiplantae > Streptophyta > Magnoliopsida > Rosales > Moraceae > Artocarpus > Artocarpus hirsutus. The sequence continues at coordinate 10,547 of CAMOHE010025931.1, read as the reverse complement.
AGCTTTTAGGATCATTTGAGAAAGCTGTATGCTTTTTGCAGTCCTCTATGTGTGAATGTGCTCGCGGGAAATTACCAAGCAATCTATGCATTTTGAACTTGGTGCATACACTTAAAATAATGGTACTTGAACTGTTTATATGCAGGAGTTTTGCCATGCACAATATTGATACCTGGATTATTTTTCATCCCAGAATCACCTCGATGGCTTGTTAGAATTTTACTAATCTTTGGTTAAACCATTAGATGCTGATATGAACCTGTTTCAACTGTCAACTTACATTTTTTTCTGTGTGTGTGCGCACACGTGTTGGGGGGGTTTAAAGGCCAAAATGGGGATGACAGATGATTTTGAAGCCTCCTTGCAAGTTTTGCGGGGATTTGATATGGACATCACCGCAGAAGTGAATGAGATCAAGGTATCAAATGCCATAACTCTGTCCAAAAGATGAACAAGAAACTCTATCAATTAATTTCTGCTTAAGTTATGCTATGCCATCTAGAATATACCTAATCGGTGACAAACTTAGTAAGGTTCTCTTTCTTCTGCTGCACGGTGAGATTAATATTGTTTCTTTAATCATCTTCTACAGAGATCCGTAGCATCATCAACAAGCAGAAGAACTGCCGTCCGGTTTGCAGATCTCAGGAGGAAAAGATACTGGTTTCCCTTGACAGTGTGCTTATTATTTTGTTCTTAAAATTTCAATCTCAGCTTTAGCTGGTCGGTTTTTAGTTTCTTGATATTTCCAAACCGCCTTCTAACTATTGTCCATATGCTACAGATAGGAATTGGCTTGCTTATGCTTCAGCAACTCACTGGTATCAACGCCGTTTTATTCTATTCGACCAACATCTTTCAAAGTGCTGGTAAGACCAACTTCTTGAGACGTTTGATTTGTTATATTGTCGACTGAATTTTTAGACAAAGGTTTTGACACATTCTCGTGTCATGCACGGAACACATGCGCTACTAATACTATTTCAAATTTCAATTATGACATGGTTTGAGCTATGTATATTTTATAAAAAATTTCTGTTCTAGCATGACCACCAAGCTTATTCTGCTAAAAAAAATGTATTATATTTGAGATTGATGATTTGTTCACTCAACTGCTATTGATTTTTGACAGGTATTTCATCCAGTAATGCCGCAACATGTGCTCTTGGGGCCATTCAGGTAATACCATTCAGGAACTTTTGCTTCATCATATTGGTGTTTGAATTGTTGGAATAGAAATTTTACTGATGTGCTGTTACAGGTTATGGCGACTGCAATCACTATCTGGTTGTTGGACAAAGCTGGTCGAAGGCTGCTTCTTGTCGTGCGTAGACATTTCACTCATCAATTGTTCATTGTATAATCCTCGGCGAAAGCAGACAATAAACAAAACTTAAATTTAATTTTGTAGGGTTCAGCAGTTGGAATGACCATTAGCCTCGTCCTTGTTGCGGTTGCATTTTTCTTGGAGGTTGGCATTTTGATGCTTTTATGTTCTTCATAATCCTATTCATATGTACAACTACGATATAATGTTATATCAATATTTAAAAAAAAATAAAAATTGGGAACAATGTCTTGTTATGGCCTGCCTTTTGATGCCTCCCTCTCACTCTACCAGGGCGTTGAACGAAAAGACCCTCGTCTCTATACTTTAATGGGAATAGTTTCACTCGTCGGGCTTGTGGTATGACCTTTTTTTTTCCTCAAAATTTTTTTTTAATGTAATTAATGCTTATCAACATTATCTGATTCCTTTTTCTTACCATTTCCATTCAGGCCATGGTGATTTCCTTCTCCCTGGGACTTGGACCCATTCCATGGGTTATAATGTCTGAGGTACGCAGTTTTTATTTCAAATTCTACATTGGATCTGAAAGGAACTTAAGCCTGAGATAAGTAATGAGAAATTGAACTACTGATATCCTCCCTTAAAACCTTTTTTCAAAAAATGCGCTTCCAGATACTTCCGGTGAATATTAAGGGTCTCGCTGACAGTGTCGCAACATTGGCAAATTGGCTGACAGCGTTTGCCACCACGATGACTGCGAATTTACTCTTGAATTGGAGCAGCGGAGGTCTGCCTTCGTTTCGTAGATTTACACAAATGCTCTTATTTTATTCATTTTTGCATCGCATGTCTCATGAATTGACAACATTTCTTGATTGTCAACAGGGACCTTCACAATTTACACTGCACTGGCTGCATTTACGGTTGTTTTTGCAGTGCTTTGGGTTCCAGAGACCAAAGGAAGAACTCTGGAAGAGATTCAGCAATCTTTTAGATAATTATCTTGTTCTTTTTCCTTTTTCGTCGTCAAGAATGTATTTGGCTTCACAATGGTTTCGAGTTTTTGCCGTGCCGAGTGTCGATTTTTTGAACAAAGATTGCGTTTGTTGATTGAACAATTCTCATGTTTCATTCCAAGAGTTTCCCAACCCAAGACTTTCAATGTATGAGAAAGTATAGAAGGAAAGGAAATATTCATTCAAATTTTTATGGCAATAGATGTTTCAACAAACGATTAATTTAAGTTATTTAAATCTCAAAACACAAATGGAGTTGTTTTTCCAAAGACTATATACTCATTAGGAAATTATCTAATTATAGAACATAAATTATCTCATTTTGAGGCTCCATCTGCATGCAGGGAAGCAAGAAATTTCTTAAGACATCTATTGTACACACAAGGCCTCTCCAAATGAACCAAATGGCCTGCCTTCTTTATGCCTTGAAACGTTGCGTTTTCTCCCAATTGCCTGTAAACACACCAGCCAATGTTTAAGGCCGTTGTATAAAGAGTTTGTAAATTGTCACAATTTTAGTGGTAGATGCAATCTTCTATTGAGAATTGATGTGATAATTTTTTTATATTCGTACTAATTAGAGGATAACAATCGGTTTGTTGTCTTAGTTGGTATTAAAAAGTTGGAATTAAAATTGATGTTGTTAGCACTATTAAAGGAAAATTTCATATTGCATAAAGCTACCTTAACTTGTGAAATGTCGTGGGATTTTAAATATTCATATAAAACAATTAATTAGGGCAGTGTTATTGGGCATTAGCAATATCCAAAGTTATAATTTGCCTTGAGCGTGATTCTCGCATGTAAGTTGCGTCCAGCACCACAACTCATTAAATGGTTTCTATCCATGAGTTGTGCCTAACATCATAATTCACATATGAGAACTACGAGGGACAGAGCTACACACGGATGAAGATAAAGCGGCCGTCTCATTGGACTTTTTTTTCCTTTCAATATTGTATATAAAATTTTATAAAAATTATATTCTATCCCCTTAAAATTATATTCATCTCTCCTGAAATTATGTTCCATCTTTTAAAATTCTACATCTTCTTTATTTATTTGTTCTTGACAATATAAATTATGCTGCCGGACATAACTGACGCCCAATCGTGCTGCTATAAGTTTAATATTTTTCAGCAAATTAAACTAATAATTGTTGAACAACAAAAGGAGTAATGTCACTCAAAAAAGTATTAGGGGTTCTTGGACATACTCTTTCATGTTTTGGGCAAGTTCTTGCTTGAAAAGCTCATCATTCTCACCCCACAAGAGATGTATTCTCTGCACAAAGACGTAACAAGTGAAAGTGACGCAATAATAAGAAAGTGACAAATGTTCAAGGAGACAAAACCAGTATGATACACGACAAGGATTGAGATAATAACCTGAGGGAAATTGGGGATGGTAGGGTCTTTCTCACTGACGACCAAAGCTTCAAGAAGTTCGCTTCTCTCCTTCCTATTGAGGAACATAACCTATGAATCGTTTACAGGGGAAAACAAAAGTCAGTGCCAAAGAAAAATAAATATATATATTTTCCTCTAGAAAGTCACGTTAAAATAAGAGAATTTGAATTACGTTTTTCTTGCAGGATATGAAAAATTTCCTATAGATTGGACAAGGTTTTTCAGCAGCAGATTTTGATCAAGTTTTGTTAAGCGCATATTGTTAGAGTGTAGTGATTCGAATTCAGTTTGACCCGACCCAAAAAGCTTACGGTGCGACAAATTGTGGTGAAAAACAAAAATGAGATTTTTAATGAGATCTGTGGTGATAGCGGAAGGATCGGGTCGATAGGCCCGATTCCGTAGCCCACCACTGATCTCGGCGGGGGTGCGGGGGCAGAACCCCCGCGGTACGAACCGTCATTGTTGGGCCGTTTAGTTTATATTTTTGGCCCATAGGGTTTTACTTATACCTATTTATATGATGTATTATATTAAGGCTTGTTTTTACCGATTTTTAAACCTCCTTAGCGCCTCTAGTGTAATTTTCTCGAGTTTAATAATTTTCTTCTCCTCTGCCCGTGGTTTTTTCCCGTTTTGGGTTTCTATGTAAATTCTATATGTTTTTGTTATTTGTTTCTATCGCATTAATTTCGTAACACATATTAAATTGGATGCATTTTTTACAAATTTACCCATGTTTTCGACTCAAAAATGCAAATTAGATTTGAGGAAAGGTCCTCCATACAAAACTATATAATGCATGTACCACTTGTTACTCATTTGGTCCCACGACTTATAAACCTTCTTTTTTTTTTTTTTTTGAACTCTAGAAGGCAATTTTACTTTACTTGTAAAGCATGGTTAAATCTACCTGTATATAAGTTAAAAATTTACAACAAACACTATAAAATTATTTTTAATTATAAATTAATTCAATATTAAAACATTCATGTTTTATTAGCGGACTAAAATTACTTCTTTCACCTTTTTTTCTGGAATTCTTTCCGAATTGGGATCAGATTGCTAATAAATGGTAGTTGGCGGTTCCCATAATTTTCTATGCTCTTAGGTGCAGTTGGTTGAGCAAAGTCGAAAAGATAAAGGTGGTGGCAATTGCCAACCTGCTCTTGTCCCTCTTGACGTCATAGAGAAACAAACGTCATACAACTGGCATATGCATGGTATTGTTTTCATCAAAACACTCAATTATTCAGAGCAAAAAAAAAAAAAGCACACACACACTCAATTAGTGTCCTCTTAATGTCTCATCGTTATCTTTTCTTATTTTCTCCATTATTCAACTTGTCGTATCTATTATTTTATTTCGTAAAAAGTACACTAATTGCAAGGAACTGTTCAAAACTAATGTTGAAAGCTTTTATGCGTGGGGTTTGGAGTCAGTTTCAACTAATTTTAATTAAAAATATAATAGTATAGAAAAGTTTTATATTGTAATAATTGAGAGTTTTAATTGAAATTGAAATTAACAAACACTTTACATCTATATCATCCATGATTAAAAAATGCCAGCATTATTTATGACAATAAATAAATAAATGGAGAAGGAAAAAAAAAAAAAAAGCTCAAGGTTAAGGTTAGCGCATTTATTGCTCAGGGAAAATATATCAAAAAAAATCTTTTCTTTGACAACGGTAATTTTTACCGAATTTGTGAATTTTTCAACAGTCATGCTTGCATGATGAAACATGTTCATCCTATTCTAGCCAAGAAACACGTTGTCCCTAAATTCTTTTAACTATTAGAGAATTACGTCATTTTTTTTATATTTTTCACTTTTATAATTTAGCTCAGATTTAACTATATAATCATGCATTGGGTCCTTAACTATTCAAGTGCTCGCTAATTAGAGTTCTAAGAAAGTAGTTTATGAATTCTTTTTCTCCTCTTTTCTTTGTCTAAATATAGTTTGTAAATTTCACTATGGATAATTAAGCTTTTAATATTGGCACTAACCTCAAGATAGTCCTTGTGAATGCAATCAGGGAACCAAAGCTTCTTATAAGCAACAACAGAGAGGAGTGCTTTGAGACCCTTAACAGAATTTGGAAGCAAAAGATCCGAAGTAGAAGCAAACCCTAGCCTCTCCATTGTCGTTTCGCTGACCGAGCAAGTCATGGCCAGGATGGAGCCAGACACCACCAAGGCTTGAACCAGCTCCGGGTACAGCTCTGCCATCTTGAACGCCACCATGCCGCCGTAGCTAAATCCGACAATGGTGCACTTCTCCACCCCTAGCTTCCTTAACCCCACCGCCAAATACTCCGCTTGGAAATCCAGCGACCTGACAAGGAAAGCGAGCCGCAGTCAAAACATCATGGATGTTATTGTATATTCAGAGTACGCTTGGCACATAATAAGTATTGTATTAATTAGATTGTATTATATAAAAAAATACACTACAGTATAATATATAATATAATATAGTGTGTTAAATAAACTTTATACGTTTAAATGATGAAAAAAAAAAAAAAAACACAACAGCAATCAAACATCATCGACCGTTGAAAAGTCATGGATTAAATCAAAATTCAAATCCTGGTTAGGCTTTTTTTTTTTTTTTTTCAAAGAAAGATCCGAATTTTCTATCGAAGCTTATGAACCAAAAGGACCAATAATAGTTTTATATTCTCTTTAATTTATTTTTACAACCTGCCGGCTTTGTCGGTGGTCGAGCCGCCAAAGAAGAAGAGGTCCGGTACATAAACGGAGTACTTCTTGGTCAGCGATCCGACCTGGAATGGCCACGTCATGATGCCCTCGGCGGCAAACCCATGGACGAGAACCACCACGGGCTTGCTGGGCTTCTTATTGGGCTTGGGCCTTTTCTCTTCTCCTTTCTTGGGCTTGGTGATGGTTTCTTTTGGGACCCAGAAGTTCATGACTGTGCCGGGCTCGATCTTCACCGTGTAAGGCCTCACGCCCGCCATCTTCATTAGGCCATGAAGCAATGGCCTCTGCGCTGCCACTAAGTTCACCATAATTTTCTCTCTCTATTTTTTTTTCAAAAGCTGGTTTTTTTTTTTTTTTTTGGCTTAGCCTCTTTACACACAATATGATGAGCGAAAGCGAGGGCTTTTAAATTGTCAGAAATTAAAGCGGTATTTGGTGATTGTTGGTTGTGTGTGATGTCTCCTTTTGTCCATGATTTATGAATCTAAGAAGTCAAATGTTGAATCGTATGGTAATATTGGTGTCGCTATCCCATGTCCCAAGTGATGGTGCGACATTGCTTTGCATGTATATGTTAAATTTTTTTAATATAAGATAAACAAGGTTGTTACTAGGTTTTTGTCAAGAAGAATTGATATATGGAAATGGCCATTATTACTACGTATATGATTATATAATGCTAGAGATATCAATTTTAATTTAATTTTTATCGTAATTTATAAGTTGTTATTAGCTCATTGGTAAATATAATATATTGATATGGCAATCTTTTAAATGTTTGTAAGTAAAAACATGATAACTCATGAATTGATAAGCAAAATTGGGATCATAGAAAAAAGAAAATAAAATTTAAAACTGAAAATGATTATATTCAAATTGAAAAAGTCAAATAATTCTTGTTGTAGAAGGCCAACCGGCCTTTTACAATTTTTTTTTTCTTTGTTCCTTCTTTGAGTCTATCAAGTGAAAGTCAATTTTGTGAGAACATTTTCAAAGTTTTAGCAAATATTAAACAAAGAAAAACAAGCTCTTAGGGGCGCTTTTTTGTTTTCCGTAGTTACTCTTACCAATTCTAGTTATGGGACTCTGAATTTTGAACCTTCGAATCTACCAATTCCTATAGTATGTTCCATGACTCTTGGACCTTTGGAAGTTTAATAAGCTCCAACTTGGTTGTTTTTATAACCAGAGGTAGCCAGAAAAAAATTAGTAAGACGGACAAAAGTGTGATTGATATAATAAAGTAAGGAGTGAAATTGATTTTAGGAGGGCGAATGTAATTCTAGAGGATAGAATATAAGCTTTATAAAAAATTATAAGAAAAAAAGTTGTAAGAGACCGCCAACTCATGTCCCTACATGGTTCCGCTCCTTTTTACAATGTTCGTCTAGAACGTAAAGTTCTTGTGGAGCTACCTGATGACAGTTAAAACATTTATGGTATCAATAAACTTATTATATATAGAATCAGAGTGGGAGAACCAAAGAGATTTTACACATGAACAGCCCACGCAAGAGGGAGAGTGTTGGAGTATATGATTACTGTCGATCTACCTTCTACGTTTGCGCTTTTAGATGAATTGTTCAACTAACAGTACGTCCCACCAAATCTCTATTAGTTTCTTATGAACCATTTATGTTAGTCTTTCTATTTTTTTTCCCGCTCATATTAGTATTTCTAAAGCTTAAAACAATCTTATACATTAGCTGAAGTAGTGAAGAGCTGCTTCAACGAAGTCCGATCGAATTTAATATTTTACATGTTTGTTAAGTCTTTTAAATTTATACAAAAAAACAGATTATAGTATCCAATTCCTTACAAATCTAATTTTCCAGATTATGTATATAAAGTTTTCTTGCACGGAATCTCACTTAACCAAGCCTAGTTTAGTACTCAAAATCCGATTATCAATTTTTTTTTCCCATGCACGAGCCCCATCTTCGTGGTGGACAATTCATTCTTAAACGTAGTAATGAACAAACACATGCGATTGGGTGTAATTTTGTTGTCTAGCTTGACGTTTGCAATTGAATATTATATGTGTTGACACGATCACTCATAGTGATAGAGGTAGAAGTTTTTCTGAATAAAAGCTAATAGGTAAAACAAAAAATTAATCAAAATAAATACCTGTTAACATGCTTTTATCGTCCACGATGCATATCGATGTCTATTGGACTTTTAAGGAAAATGATATGTTTAAGAAGGCTACAAAATTAATTCAAATTATTAGTAAGGGCTAATGTTTATTAATATAACATAATATTCATTTATGTACAAACGATTTTTAAGATTAAAGCCCCTATTGGTCATTAACTCCCTCGTGAGTGCTCACTTATATATATATATACGTACATATTTCCTACTCATGCATAGGAGAGATAATAAAGCAAATAAGTTTGTATATTATATTGTATTATGTGAGAGCTTAAAACTGTAGCTTATTTTTATTTTACATTTAACATATAAGAGTTTTTTGCTGTTTGAATTTAAATTAATTGGTTCAATATCAATGCTCCAAACACCCTGTAAGCCTTTGTTAACCATCAAATTAACTTTTATATTTTCAATCAAATTAACTGTTTGACGTTTGAAAATTGGTACCTGTATCAAGGGACAACTTTTTTTCTTTTGGGTACAAAAGGGTCCCTGCATTAAGGGACTCTTGTGTATGTTGCCTTATTGTCAAACGGTTGAAATTACCATCGAGTCCTCGACTTGCACCTTGTTGAGACATTGAAGAAGAAGGCTCAAATCGGAATGAGATTTTTTTTTTTTTTGAATCGATTGGGGTTGAGAATTGATTACAGTTTAACTGTACAAAGGGGTATATCTGAATTTTTTAAGAACTTATATACGTGCCAAGCACTCTTAGGGTACGTCTATACTAACAGCATAAATAAGGGGAAAAGAGTTAAATTTTTGCAGAATAAAAATAAATTACATAGATTATTGAAAAAGAAAGAAATAATAATAAATCCTGTATATACCCATGATCAAATTCATTTAGTAACTTCGAAATTTACATAATAAATTCCCCACGACTAAATTTGAAATATCCATGAATTACCCCTTTAACCCAATTTGCTAAAATCAAAATTTTATGAGATTTACTCTCATAAAGCTCTAAATTATATACATTTTTTTATCAGTAATTACTAATTTTTCTCTTTATGTAATGTTTGCTGACGTTTTGGTTAATAAACTTATTTATATCGTTAGATTTTTTTTTCTGTCTCGTTGATATTGTAATTGAGTAATTATATTTGCACCCTAAAAATTCATAAATACACCTACTAATTCATAATTTATGTTTACTACAATTTTAACCCGTATTAAATTTACATCAAAACCAACTATTATATCCCACATTAACTACAAATGAAAATTTTATTTTTTTTAAAAGAAATAAAAGAGTATACACCCACATTAACTATAATTAAAAGGTAATTTTCAAATGAATAAAAAAACACATACCCCATGTTTCTAGTTGTTGTGGATTTTCTAACGCAAGTGCACGTATCGTTAACAAGTAATAAAGTGAAAGTAGAGATCGTTCCCTCGAGGACTAATTGTCACTAAGTACCAAATTACTCTAACTCTAATTCTATTTGAACAATTGAAATATAGGAAACAGTGGAATGATAAAATGGTAAAAGTAAGACAAACTAAATTAATGACGATTGATAAATTGCAACTTTAACAGGAAAGAATTCAATAGCTTAAGACTTCTAGGGTTTCCGACTCACCAGATTAATCCTATCCAATTTATTTAATTTACTCAATTAATATTTACTCCTATGCTGATAACGAATTTCCCTAAGACAGTCATCAATCTTTCTCAAGCATTAATAATTTATCCTAGTTAGCAAATTTCCTACATCTCTGTGGAAACTCTAAACTTACCAAGATTCATTAAGCACAAGAAATTCACCGTGTTACACAAGTCTCATAGATATCTCTATCCTATGATGATCTCATGGCATTCAATCATGGTCTAATTTAATTATTGCTTCTCAGCCTCAAATTGAATCACAAATCATGCAAAAGGTGCGCAAACTTTTACAAGCATTAAGACTAGATCAAATACTCAGCATA
>CAMOHE010025930.1:0-18878 GCA_946598075.1 Artocarpus hirsutus | reverse complement strand
AAACTCTTCATATTTCCCTTCTTTCATTTCCTGCTTGATCCTTACGAGGCTTACATCTTTATCTTACTTACTCTGAATTTCATAGTGCAACGTTGGAGCAAAAGTGAGTGCTGATAGCTAGATTATTATGAGTTCTAAACCAAAGTTTAGAATTTCTTTCCTTAAAGGCTGAGACATTGCTTGTAATGACATCAACGTAGCAACAGTATTTCTACTTAGTGCATCAGCCACCCGGTTAGCCTTTTCAGGATGATATAGGATTCATAATCGTAATCCTTCACCAACTCTAACCATCTTCGTTGTCTCATGTTTAGGTCTTTCTTAGTGAAGAAGTACTTTAAACTTTGATGATTGGTAAAGATCTTGCATTGGGCCCCATATAAGTAATATCTCCATATTTTCAATGCAAAAACAACTGCTGCTAACTCGAGGTCATGAGTAGGATAGTTCTTCTCGTAATCCTTTAGTTGTCTTGATACGTAGGCGATCACTCTATCATTCTACATTAGAACAACACCAAGGCCCATCTTAGAGGCATCACTATAAATCACAAATCCATCACTTCCTTCAAGAATAGCCAATATTGGAGCTATCATTAATCTTTTCTTTAGTTTTTGAAAACTCTTCTCGCATGCTTCAATCCACTCAAACTTCTTTCCCTTGCAAGTTAAATTTGTGAGTGGCGCTACTATCCTGGAGAAGTCTTCTACGAATCTCCAGTAATAACCGACTAGACCCAAAAAGCTCCTTATCTTACTTGCATTCGTCAGTTGTTTCCAATTGAGAACAACCTCTACTTTTGCAAGATTAACCATAATCCCTTCTTTTGATGCTACATGCCCCAAGAAAGACACTCTGTCAAGCCAGAACTCACACTTGGAGAATTTTGCATATAGCTGGTGTATTCTTAATGTCTTTAACACAATTCTTAGATGCTCCTTATGTTCTTCTTAACTCTTTAAATAAACAAGAATATCGCTGATAAACACAACGACAAATTTATCAAGGAAATCCTGGAATACCTGATTCATTAGATCCATGAAGGCTACAGGTGCATTCGTTAGACCGAAAGGCATAACCACAAATTCATAGTGACCATACCTCGATCTAAAGGCTGTTTTTGGGATGTCTCCTTCTTTAATCTTCAACTGGTGATATCCCGACCATAGGTCAATATTCAAGAACACAGATGTACCTTTTAGCTTATCAAACAAGTCATCGATTTGAGGCAACAGTTACTTGTTCTTGATTGTCACCTTGTCCAGCTCTCTATAGTTGATGTAGAGTCTCATAGAGCCATCATTCTTCTTGACAAATAGAACTGAGGCTTCCCACAGCAAGTGACTTGGCCTGATGAATCGTTTGTCAAGCAGTTCCTTTAATTGCATGTGAAGCTCCTTCAACTCTGCCAGAGCCATTCTATAAGGTGCCTTTGAAATTAGGTCGGTGCTTGGAGTGAGCTCGATCTCGAATTCAATTTCTCTATCAGGGGTAATCTTGACAGATTATCTGGAAACACCTCTAGAAATTCTTGCACTACTGCCACATTCTCAATCCTTGCCTTTTCTTCTTGACTTTTATCTACAATATTCGCTAGATAGCCCATGTAGCCGCTAACTAACAATTTCCTTCCTTTCATAGCTGACAAAAACATGCTTGGTTTCTTTCTGGACTCACCCACATACATGAACTTTTGATCACCTTCTGGATTGAAGATCACTTTTTGTTTTTGTTAAACATGGGTATGCAACACTTATTTTAGTGATACATATATATTTTTACTTTTATACTTTGAAATACGTCAACATCAAACATGTATAACTTTTGAACATCAAATCTTTCATAAGTATTATAAAATGAAAATAATCATAGAATCATCATAAATATCATCATGAACATAATTTCAAACTTTTACAACCATATCATGTTGCAGGTGAGAATGTACTTACTTAGATAGTTTACTTAACCTTAATTTGTCGGTGACGTTGCTGCGGTCTCAATGTGCTCGTTTCTTAGTATGTTCATGTCATACATTCATTTAAAATAACAATTAACATTATTTTCATGAGACCATGAAATCATTCAATCACCACATAACATATCTCAAATTCCATAATACATCCCACATACATTCATTTCTCAAAAACATTAATTCATAATACGTTTCATTAAACTTAAATCATTAGAACAAAATGGACAACATAGTTGCAATCTGACCCTTATAAAATCATAGCTCATTAACTTAAAATTTTTATGCAATTTGAGTACCAAACTTGGCAGGGACAATGTTGACATATAAATATAATATCATGATTTTTCATTAGTCATAAAACTTTTATTTAGCAATTTAAATAAATCACATATCATACTATACAAAATCTGCTAGCAATAATAACACAGTGAGTAGTCCATACTTACATTCATAAATAAATTATTTACATCCCAAAATAATTCCATAAAAATGCGACATATAATAGACACTTAAAATTACAATATAGCCAAAAATTACTTTTTAATAAATTCTAAACAGTCTAAAAACGTGCATGGGACAACAAGAAGAAAATAACTTTCAACGTAATAGGCAGTGAGTTACATATTATCATTATTTTTGAACTATTAAAATAAAATTATTTAGGCTCCAAAATTTTAATGACAACTTATTAACATACAAATACAACACCACAAAAATTCTTGTCACCAAATAAAATCATGTAATGATACAAAAACATCACACAACAAGGAGTCCAACAATCTACTGATAGAGCAGTCTCATAACCTAGTCTCAATGAAAATTTCATATCACATAAAATGTCAATCATATTATCATGAGACTTTCCAATTCATAAATTAACATATACATGAAAATATTTGCCAAATTTCGTGCAAAAGAACATTCATTTGCATTATGAACAAAACCTATATTTTTGCATAAGACAACCAAACAGCAATATTTTTTTGTGAGTACTAGAGAGAAGAAAATTCATATCTTAACATAGAAAAATCTGATGAATGTGAAATTTGGGTGAACATCACATAACACATGCATGAATAATGTATTAAAATTTTAGAGCAAATGAAAATTACTAGATATGGGGATCGGAACTCAAGTAAACTATAATTTTAGAAATACCGAGAGCAAGACTCTTTCCTCAAAAAAATTTCTTCTCAAGCTTCCTTCGAATTCACCGAAGATAAAACTCAAATTTTCATTCAAATATTTGCAAGAGAATTGAGGGAGAGAAGAAGGAGAAAAACATGAAAAGAGAAAAAGAAAGATGTCTAAGAGAAATTTTGAGAGAGAGAGAGAGTGAATTTTTACGTGAATGAAGATGAGGGAGGAGGTAGGTCAACTTATTTCTTGTAATATTAGAATTTTTTTGACTAAATTGAGGCCAATTTCATGTGGGATTGGAGGGGAATTAGGGAAAGTCAACAAATTAGCTCCTACTTATCATATTTCAACTTTCAAAAATAGGAAACCTTATTAAAGAATCTAATCAATCAAAAAGTCAAACATTCATTTACCATAATTAAAGAAAGAAGCGAAAAATATGCTAATTAATCAGAATTAATCATCCAATTTTATCCAATCATCATCATCATCATTGTCACAAATTTTGGGGGATTTCTACTGATTGCTTGTCAGTAGTCTTCGGCCTGCCGATGGTTCACTTCTGCTTGCCGAAGCCGTGAGGTCCGGCTTGCCGATCATATTCATCGGCCTGCCGTTCCATGAGAGACAATTCAGCCTATCGAACTTGAAGATTCGACCTGCTGATTTGCCTTGACACACTAAAATTCATCAAAGCATTAAATTATTACAAAATCATTATCAAGCACACAATGTCATTGACATGAACACATAAGCATATCAATTCCACATGATCATCACTTGTCATAACACTTAAAATAAAATAATTAGTATCATTATATCATAACATATATCAATAAAGAAATTACTTAACGTCATTATTCATTAGTTATATGAAAATTTGGCGGGTGTTATAGTTGTAGTGTCGTTGTAGTAGGTGTCGATGATGTTGCAATTGTGGCAGTTGGTGTTGTTGTGATTGTAGTTGCTGGTGTTGAAGTTGAGGTGGTGCATAATGGCTGCATCCTCCCAATGGGGCTATATAAGGATTGTTGCATAACTGGCTGCGGCGTCTGATACTGCCATTATGCTGCTGTTGTTACTGGGAGCGCTAAATACCCATAGTACAGGTAATTGTATGATAGCGAGGCCATTTATGAGTTCTGGTAACTATTCTGACTCCTTAGAGTTAAGTTTTCCCTACTAAGTTGCTTTAACCTTCTGTCGCGTTCTTGGAAATGCACAGCTTGCCCCTGAAGCATTCAGCAATAAGGGCTTCCATTTGCTGATTTGCTCGGGGTGTTGCTTCAGTTTTTTCGCTTGGAATTTCTGGTGCATGTTGGTTGTCCAACTTGTCAGCCATGTTTGGTGATTAAGCTAGAAGATCTTTAAGTTGGCAATCTAAAGGCCTCATGGTGGGCACCAAATTATAGACGTTGGATCTACAATCAAATATAAATATGTTAATCCATGTTAATATGTTCTTTTTAATAGATTTAGGTGCTCAAATCACTGTTATTTAGATCTATTAGCTTAAAAAAAAAACTTGTTAGGTTAATTGCTGAAAATAATAAATTAAAACCAAATTGAACAAAATAATGCTAAAGAAGTAAAAGATACCATGCACGTAGATTTATAGTGGTTCACCCTATAAAGAGAGTTATGTCCACTGTTCTTCATGTATGAATTCAGAAAGATACAGAGTACAAGGATGAGAATAAGAAAAAATTTTGATAGGGTTTCTATATGTTGTTTTTTCTATGTCTACAATTGAAGACGATGTTTCCTTATATAGAGGATGAGGAGAAGTTGTGGCTTCTAACTGAGAGAGTAGGGGTAATAGTGCTTGAGGTAACCGCAATAATGGGACACGTGTCGGTTTGCGATAGGCTGCAAGAATTATGCTCTCCCCATGTCTAAAGTTCATGACTAGACATTCTCATAACCACCAGTTCATGTGAATCGATCCCATCAAATGAACACTTGGGAATCAAACCTGCAACGACAGAATGTTATTTGAATAAACCATATAACAATTTTATATTCGATCAAACCGATCGAAACCATCAAAGACTTAACTCGTTTATACGTAAATGGTATTTCACATGTCAAATAGCTCTAGACCATTTGGTTTTGTTTGACTCGCTCTAATCGCAATAGCTAAACCTCATTTTGGGCCTTAATAGACAATTTGAGCCCGACCAAATTGTACCCCAACATTAGGCTCAAAAAGTTCCAATTTTTTTTTTGTTACTACTTTGCTTGAACTAGAAGGCATATCATCAAATACATGAAATAATAACAAATATTGGTAACTAAATATAAGTTATAAACAACTTAAAGTAGATATTAAACTAGGAAAGAAAGTTACTTTAAACATGCGTGACTTAGTTTCTTTATTTTAGTATATGATATATTGGTTCTCATACACGCCAGTATATGTGGTTGTATCAAATAATATAATGATGAGTTGCGTATATTCCTACGATGATTGAATATAATTAATATGTTATTAATTTTTTACTATTGATATTTATATTTTTTCATATTTCTTTTTTTTATTTTTTTTACAGAATAAAAGGGGGTTTTCAAATTAACTAAATTACTCAAAATAACTAAACCAGATAAATAAAAGGAAACAATTAAAATTAAAATGCACAAAAATGATAATTAAAATGTGGGTAAAAAATGCAAAAGTTACTTAAGAAAAGAAAATTAAAATAATAAAATTAAATTAACAAAATTAAAGTTTAAATCAGAATAAAAATTGCGACTAAATAAAATTATAACAAAATTCAAGAATTTGTAAATAAGAATGGTAAAACTGGTTAAAGGTTTATTCTCCACTGCTAGACAATAATTATGCAGTGGTTTTCGAATTATTTTTTATTTTTCTATTGAAATTATCAACCGTAAATAGCAACAAGTTCTGCTATCCTGATCTTTTTTTACTTTGTAGTTTAGCAAAACAACCTTTTTACTTAATTTCTTCCATTAAATTACATAGAACAAGCTCTTTAGATTCAATCTAATGGAAGTATTAAGTTGATAAAGATAGGTTTATCTAAGCAACAAACACACAAGCTTGATTGATTCAACATAGGTTATGTTTCACTCCACAATCAAACAAAAGCCTCTAGTAATCGTAGAAAATAATTTGCTACTATTGGTTAAAAATACAATACAATTACAGATCTTGATTTTTAATGTAACATTAGGTGATTTCTTAGTCTCATTTGGTTGCATACCTAAATTTAACAAGAAAATAACCACAAGCATTAATTTTAATGAAACATAAACAATTTCAATTTGAAAATTTGGAAAATAATTCATACAAACAACTACATAATTATGTCCAAGACTTTGAAATTACTTTTAATTAAAGATAATTTTAGTTAGACATATTTGAAAATAATGACAAAAACATAAAAACTAACAATATTTGTAGTTCAAAAGATTGACGGTGTTGAAGAATGATAATCGCCTCTAGGAATTTACTGTAGAAACCTTCTTAGATTCCTCCTCCTCCTCCTACATCTCTCTATTTTTCTCTCAAAATTCTCAATGTTTATTGACTCTCTAAATGAAAACTGACAGAGAAATTAGTGTTTTGAACTGAAAGATGGCTGTCTTTTTTATAGGCAAACCGGTAGATTCTTCATGGAATTTTCCATCTGAAAGTAGATGAATGCACTATTGATTTTGGGGGAGTGGATGAATTATTCGGCGGTATTTGAGGGAGCAGTTGATACAATTCAACTACTGGGCTTTACGTTTCAAGATTGAAGCGAATCATTTTTTTCTTCCTTCCCGTTGGCTCCATCTTCAGATCGAATCATGCTATTTTTTTTCTTTCTCCTCCGCTGGAATCGTCTTGAGAATTCAACTCCTTTTCATTTATGTATTTATTTTTTTACAGCTACAAATGTATACTGTCCACTGCTTCAGCAATTTGAAGACACATTTGCTCATTTCTATGTCCAAATTGATTGCTAGATTCACTTATATATATATATATATATATGCTGATCATCACCTGATGCATTCAGAAAAGAAAAGAGTGTGTTGGAATTTTCTGCCTTGGACAGCACACCACGCGCACGTGGGAGCACAGAGTGGCCTGATTGGCCAGTGTAGCGACGCGCGGGACGCAAGAGTGGGCGACGGATCCGGCTTGACTCGTTGGCTCAGCTTCCAACGGCTTCAGCTCAAGGGGAGGCAGCTCGGCTCGGCTTGGAGAGCGGCTTGGCTCAATTTTAGATGGATCAAAAATAGCTACCCACTATTTTTTCAATTAATTCTTTTGCTCTAAATTCGATTTTCTTGTCATTTTTTCTGCTATTTCTGCCCCTAGCTCAAATATTCACACAAGTTAGCCCAGAAAAATTTATTCTTTTACAAAATAAAAGTTATTAAAAATATGTAAATATTATTAAACACACATTTAATATAAATTTAACTAAAAACAAACTTCAAAATCAAAATCAAAATTAAAAATCAAAATTAAAATTAAACTTGCTATTAAAATATATTTTACAAAAAAAAATTAATACCTAAAAACATATCTAGAAATCACCAAAAATATAATTAAACAATAAAACCTAAAATTGAACATATTTTATTGAAAACACACTAAAATATTAAAGACACACAAAATATGTTTAATAAGAGATTTTAATAACAAATAAAATATTAAATAAATTATAAAATATTAAATAAATTATTTCAAGCTCATGAGCACGCACATTTTTACGTATTATCAGTATTCTATCCTGCCACTTCCTTTGCTAAAACAATGTACTTTGAGGCAAGTACTTGTCTTTTAACAATATTCCTCGAAGAAAGAAAAATTTTGTTACAAACAAGAAAAAATTCAATAGAGTTTGCACCATAAGCCAATTTGTAACAGAACTCTACAAACTCCAACTTGTACTAAGAATCTAAGACACAAAGTACGGAGAAGATACTTCTAAGATTTCTCATACATCCTAAATTTCATTTCCTTCACATATTCATCTTCAAAATTGTCTTTCATTACTTCTTTCAAATTATAAAAGCATAGGAAGATAGCAAAAAAGTACAAATTAAGTGTTGGATATGAGGTCTCGAAGAACACTACGGTTGTATCATAAAAACACCTTTTAAGAAAGAGGACACTTTTTCAACTCTTGTCTATTCTTCACTTGAAAGGCAAGTCTTAAAAGCTAGATCACGTGTTGCCAATTGTTGAAAAGCATTAACGCAGATGAGTGCACTATAAAGCATAAGCAATGTTGAGTTCCATAAGGTTGTTCCATATTGACTGAACCTTTTTTTGATTTGCACAACTAATGTTTTCACACACTCTTTAAATATGTGTTTCCTTGCTTGTGATCTGTTCAAATACTTAAAATAATCATGAATCTTTTCAAAAGATCGATCAATCTTTTTAACCTAACATGTACAACAAGATTTAGAATATAGCAACATCCCCTTGAATGAAAAAAAAAAAAAAAATCACCATTGCTCACATCTTAAACAATGAGCAGAATAAATCCACTAAAAAATTATTTCAAGTAGCATTGTATAATATGACAATAAGATTTAATGTCCAATTTAGACAACAAATTAACAATCTTATCATCTAAAACTATAACAGAGTGGATGAGGCATAAAACAAATCCAAATTTTTAGAAATAAAATGCATAGACATAAAAAACCGTCACTGATCAATGAACTCCATAAAGTAGACATTTATGATATTCTACCAGGAGTTGCGGGCAATATACTTTTGACTCTACCTTTTTCTTTTTGATGCTTCTTAAGACAATTAGCCTTAACAATGTTTCAAGCAAGTTGATCAACATTAAGATAAAAATATTGCAATAATGCTCTAATCCTCACATACTCAACAAATTAAAAAGGCCAGTCATGCATAATTATAGCACTTATAATCAACATAGAATTTCTTAAAATCATAACCATGATTAAGTGACATTCTTTGCACTACTCCTTTGCATTAGCTTTTGACATATATCTCAGATATCTTTTCTCTTACAAATTTTAAGGTGACATGTTATGTGACTTGTCCCATATCGTCTGACAACAAAATATTGTTACCAACATTCTAGGATTTTATCAGGTCCTAAAAAAGAATCTAAAAAAAACTACCAAAATTTTAGAGAAAATAGGTTAAGAGCTTCGAGTAAGCCAAGAGGAAAAGAAGAGTTTTTTTTTTCAATTTTTTGGCCACCTTTTTTATTTAAAAACCTTCCTTTGTGTTTTTTTTTTGGCAATTTTCACAACTTCAAGGGCAAAAGTGAATTAAAATTTTTTGTCTTATCCATCCATAGCTGTTATGTGTCTCCCTAGGATGGATGGCGAAATTTCAACCTTTTATGTTAAAGTAAGTGGGTCTCACAACCTTTTAACATAATATAAATTTATACAACACTGTATTTTTCCTATACTATCAATGTAGAATTTTGTATAGACATTATCTTTATCGGTCTAAAATTACATTGACTTATTTTTTTCCATACTGACTATTTTCTATCACATTACTTTTTATATCTATATTGGTACTTAACCAGTACTGTTTTACACTATGCACTCTTTTATCCAAAGTGTATCTTTTACACTATGTTCATCAACTGATGAACTACCAACAAGGAGATCTTTTTACCAGTTTTTTGACTGACAAAAGACCATTTTTTACTACTTGGACTATGGCAAGATTATTTACTTTAATTGACATTCCTCTCTCTTGCTAATTCATATCATAAAATTTATATTTATTATGATATAAATTTCATTTTGAGAATATGTTGTAAAAATTTTTTAACAATCATATCCATAAAATTTGCATTTTAAAAAAAAATACTCCCAGCTATATAGAATTTTACAAATATAATTCACATCAATATTATCTGTAAATATTTCATTTTTGCGTAAGTTTACAAAATATGATTATTAAAGAATTCAATATTTAAATCCAAGCAAATTCTAATTTTAATTGAATGAATTTTCTCGGACATTAAAGTAGTTAACTTGCTAAGGTGGAAATTTATTGGTTTTTTTGGCTCTTTAGTTATCCCACTTCTATCGGGGACTAAACCTTTTGTCTTATATGGGCATATATGTATTGTATTTTGTCCCATATCGATAATGCATCAAGCATTGTGTCTTTTGTGATCTTATAAATAAGAGCTTAGTTTGTTTTTTTAATCAACCCAAAATTATAAATATTTGTTTCCCAAATAATGAAATAAAATTAACTGTTAACAACAATATAATTTTACAAAATAAAATTTCACTACAATTAGAGTCTCATTTAAGAATTCCCACTGTGTCTGTGCCATCTTGATCATTCCTTATTATGCTCATACTTTTCTAAACAATAGTGGTTGTGACACATAAATAGCCAAGGTAGTTGCAAGCATGGTTGAACAATAGTGGTTGTGACACATAAACACCCAAGGTAATTGCAAGCATGGCGGTTGATGGACTTTACTTCACTGTGGTGACACTTACCTCAGTCAAATATGGAGACATTGTTCTATTAGCATCTATCTTGATGTTATATGGTTTTAGGATTTTATCATATGTGATGTAGTAAACATTTATTAAATGCATCTATAATCGGTAGAAAAGTTATGTCTGGGTGTGCTATAGATGAAAATGAGATGAATATGAAAACTAAAAGGGTGATATTGGCTTCATTTATGTCATTCAACCAGATTATATTTAAAAACATAGTTTAAAGATTAATCAAATAAATAAACTACAATCTAGGAAAAAAATAGTGAGTCCAAAAGACACAACTAAAGAAATTAAAAAAAAAATAAATAAAAACTAGCAGACCAAATGCAAAGGAAAAAATAAATAACAAACTAAGAAAAAAAATCTAATCAATGAGGTTAACAACAGAACTCAGTAGGGTGGGAATAGGTTAAATATAGTAGGGAGGACAACATTTTAATATAAAGCACTTGTAAAAGTAAATATTAAGATTATTTTGTTCCCTACTATCTTGGTGTAGTCTTTATCAATGCTTTAACAAAAAACCTAATAAACTTTCTAATAGAGTTGTCATGACATAAAAATGAACTCTTTGTCAAAACATTTTCTTATAAAGCCATTTGTCACAATATTTTATGTGACTAAATGTACTATTAGTCATAACCTTATGACAAATTTACATTTTGTCACAAATTTATGGCGTGAATAAAACTTTTTGCCATAAAGTTTGTGTACACAAATCTTTTTGATGTGCCTAAATTTTTTTTTCTCATGACCAAAAAGTTATGAATACAAGTTTAGTTATCTCAAAAATTTGTTATTTAATGTATATCAATCATAGAGTTATCAATTAAGTGTCATAAAGAAAAATATTGTCAATAAAAAAGTTATAAGAAACTTTTGTAATTAAAATTTATTTTTATTTAATTGAAAAAATGTTGGTTGATTTGCGTGTTTATGAAGTGACAAATAAATTGTGCTCTTTTGAACAAAAATAAACCTATAGATTAGTGTTATTTGCTTATAACTTTTCCTTATATGCCACATTTCTCCATATACAAAAATATTGCAACTAGAAAAGTTTTAAGAAAATGTTGTGAATAAAATTTATTTTATTTAATGGAAAAATATTGGTTAATATGTATGTTTAAGAAATGACAAATAAATTAAATTGTGTCATTCTGAACAAAAAAAATATATTATTAATTTTAGTTTTTGATTTTGGATTTAAATTATGTTTCTGTTAGGAATTTTTAGAATTTAGTTTAGTATATCTTTTCATGATTTTTATTTGCCAATGTAGTCTAGCAATTGTACTTCAAGAAAGTGTTTATAAGAATTCATCTAAATTGAGTTTATCGTTCTCTATGTTTTCTTGTTCTTCTTGCTTTATATATTTCTTTTATCATTTTAGTGGTTTTATATTTATTTGGTTTTTCTATTTGGATTCCTCTTTTTATATCTCTTCCATCTTAGTCATGGATCACACCATATCTTTAACTTTTTGATCTTGATACCTTGTAGATTTTCCATGGCTGAACCTAGGGTAACAAAGTCATGCAATTTGCTGGGCTCTTTGCACAATAAAATTTCACTACAATAAAAGTCTCATTCAACTGCCAACAACAATGGGATTTGTGAGAGATTTGCTAAATATGGTTGCTGTAGAAAATTCCAATAAGAATTCCCAATGTGTTATCAAGTGAATGTGTCATCTTGATCATTCTTTCTATTACACTTTGTAATACCCAAGAAATTTCAAGCACATTATATGTAAAATAATTTAGGATTATTATAAGTAATTTAAGTACAAATTTTGTGAGCTAAAGTGTATGCTCGAAAATTTGTTATGTATTTTAAGAGCAATTCTAAAGTCATAAAGATTAATATTTAAATCGAATTTTCATGACAAGTTTAATAAGAGAATTTGAAATTTAGAAGATTTAATATCATGCCATAGTCTTTGGCAAAGAATGGATTATGGGAAAATATAGAATAGAAATAAAATTGTGTGAGATTGTATAGGATAAAGTTAAGCAGTATTGAAATTATACTACATAAAGGAATGCGGCATAGAAATTAGAATGTGTAAAGTTAAGTAATATAAGAATCATACTAAGTGGATGATGTGGAAGCTTGTGGACCATGAAAATCAGTATAGAACAAAATACTAGAAGTATGAAAAATACATCGACTGTGTAGAAAAAATATAGTGGTGTAAATTTACACTGTGTAAAAAGTTGAGGGACCCACCAAAGTAACATCATGAGTGAGAAATTTTACACATCTCCCAAACTCAATTCGATTTTTATTGTATGGTGGGCAAGTTTCTTTAATTGCAAAAAAGCCCCAAGTTAAGCAAAATTACAAACACGCCTTTAAGTGATAAGGATAAACCAAAGTCTCCATCATTTTTTGTGCATGAATTATGAAAACATACTCATCCCCTCTCTAAGAAAACTGGCTATAGTTCCCCATTTTCCTCTCAATATTTCCTAAAAATATAACCTCTAATTAAGCTTAGAAGCAAGTTCAAGGGTCCAGGAGCAAGAATGAGCAATTTTTGAGGTAAAGCCTAAGCTTTTCTTTTTAGGTTTTAAGTGTTTCCTCTTGAATTTTTGAGTAAGGCTTGATAGGGTTTTTGCTATGGTTATGTCAAGGAAGTTTAGCTAAGATCATGCATTCTTATGGAGGATTACAAAGCTTGAGAAAACCTTGGTAAATTCTAAACCTTCTAGTTTAGAAAGTTTATGTTTTGAGGTGCACATCAAGCACTTGAAATAATGTTTATAGACTATGACATGTACTAAGGACACTATAACATGATTATTAAGTGTTTTATGGATGGTGATGATGATGGATAATTACAAAAACTAGGGTTTAAAATAAAAGGGACAAAGTGTGACAAACTTTGTCATAAACACTAAGTTTAAGCAAGCTAAGTGTTTGATAAAATGATTTTGGTTATTGCATGAAAAAAAATGTTATGGCATTTTTAGTTTGAATATTATGTTGATGATAATAAGATTAAAGGATTAAAAATAGAGGTTTTAAGTACAAATGAGAAAGTTTGTTAAATTTTGTCAAAAAATGCAAAGTTTAACTAGATTTTAAAAAATTGAATGTTTAAGGCATTTAGAGATCATTTTATTCTCTGAGTTCAACACATATTTATTGAAAATGTTGTACCAGACAACTTTTGTAAAGAAATCCAGCTCAAATTTCAGCTAGAGGAAGCCGAAAAATGTTAATTTATGTTCTGCCTTCTTAAAAATGTTGTTAAGATGGATGATTTTAAAAAAAGTTAAAATATAAAAGTTGTAAAACTCATCAAAACTATCAAGAAACTATCAAGTATTGTGAACGGTACGTAAAAGTTCTACATGTTTTGTGAGTTATGAAATTTGCAAGATTTTAATCATAAAATCTTGAAACGAGGAAAATGTTTTGAAATAGAAGGATTTTGGGCCAGGATATTTAGTAAGTTTTATTCTTTGCGAAAAACTAAATATTTTGATATAAGATAGTCATTTTTGGTCATGGGGGCAAAAATGTCAAGTTTTTATGTTTTGGACCAAAACCATAAAACAATGAGAAACAAGAATTTTTATGGAGTAAAGATGGTTTTCCATATAGTTATTCTTAGGAAATAATCTATGTTTGAAAGCCCAAAAAGAATTTGGAATTTTCTAAGAAAAGGACGTTAAGGGCAAAATCATCATTATATTTATATTAGGGTCAAAACCATAAAGTTTTACTAAAATAAATTTTTTGCAAAAAGAAAGCCAATGTTTTTTTTTTTTTCACAACCTTACGAGTTGCAAGGAAATGTAAGTTTTCATTTAAAACAAGTTTTGAAAGTTTCTAATACCCATCAAGTGCAAAACATTCACTTTTCGTAAAAATAGAATAAACGATCCCTAAAACACTTGATTTAGGAAAGCTTCCCTTAGCGGGAATTTTTCTGTAACCTGTATGTAACAGAATATTAAAGTAAAAATGAGAAGTCTCGTAGGGTTACATGACTTATAAAAAACCCGTTAAGGGTAAAATTATCATTTTTAAGAAAACTGCTAAAAAGGAGCCCGAACACTTTGAATTATAAGATGCCCTTAGACATAAAATGAACAATACGTTAGGTAACAAAACTGTCAAGTAAGGCAGAAGATTTGACTATAGGTTTTCAAGTTAAGTAAAAGAAAGATAACCGATATGAAACATAGTTAAGTATTGGGAATGAACGGTTACATATAAGTTGTATTATCAATCAAGCAGGTCGATAAGAATAAAAGTTAGCTTATAGTTGGGTGTTATTTGAACAAGACACAGAGCCAACTAATAGAAGGGAATGGATAGAGTAGGAACGCTAGAGCGATAACTAGGTAAGTTTTAAGCTTCACCTATGGCTTGAAGCAAATAATTTTTAAATACTTTAAATATGCTGGAAATAAGTTGGGATTAAGTATGCATAATGTTTTCAAAGACTATCCATGATTTGCAATATGTTACATTTGCTATGTTTAATATTTTAACGGCAAGTTATAACATAAGGTACGTTTAGCATCGTATATGCTCACTAAAGTTTACAATAAGGTAAATCAATGATGATAATTAAAATCTCATACCAGCCTCCTAAATATGAGGTATACAAGCTATGTTAAATTCTGACCTCGTTATTCGATAGTCTTAAGTCTTCCATAATGGAAGCATTATGGTTTCATAATTGATGATGTTGGTACAAACACTTAAGTTTACAAGATAAAGAAAAGATAAGAATGATGATTAGAAGTTCAAGAAAGTTAAGAATGATAATAAGAAGTTTATAATTGAACATAAATAGAATTATGCATTATAATATTAATTGCATTCCTTTTAAGTAATACTTTTATGAGGATTGTTTTATGAACGCTTTATGAGAAATGTTTAACAAGATATGTTTATAAAAGACATTTTATGAAGAATGTCTTCAATGAGATATGTTAATGAAAAACATTTTATGAAGAATGTTTACAAATGTTTACAAGAAATATTACAAGTAAGATGTATTACGAGAAAAGATTTTAAGAAGAAATATTTAATGTTTTGTGAGATTACATTTGAACTTATTATGCAAAAGCTCATTATAAGTTCCTTTATGTTGTATGTAGTTTTATAAAAGACTAGTAAGACTAGTAGAAGAGCTTGATATTGCAGTGACAGATGCGGAGGTTAGATATTGACACCACCAAGGTAATTTTTCGCTGCTTAAAGCAAAAGTTTTCCACTATTTGAAATAGCGTTTTAAAAGTTTTAAGAAAGTAAATGTTTGAGGAAATGTTTTAAAAAAATTACTCAGTATTTTCTTACTAGTAAGCAAGAAACCAAGTCAAAGAAATGAAGGTAAAGAAAATCAAGTGACAGCCTGAAAAGGCAGGTCATTACCTGCTAGATTCTCACATTCTTTTATCGAACAAGAGTGATTATAGCACATAAACTAACTAAAGTAGTTGCAAGCATGGTGATTGATGGACTTCACTTCACTGTGTAACACTTGCCTCAGTCGGATATAGAGACATTGTTCGAAGCACTAAATTGACAATGATATTAGCATCTATCTTGATGTTGTATGGTTTCGGGATTTTATCATATGTGATGCAGCAAACATTTATTAAATACATCTAAATCAACTAAAAGTTGTGTCTAAGTGTGTTATAGATAAAAATGAGATGAAGATCAAAACTAAAAAGACAATATTGGCTTCATTGTGTCAATCAACCAGAGTATATTAAAAAACATAGTTTAAAGATAAATCAAATAAATAAACTACAAACTAGGGAAAAAAGCAACTCCAAAACATAGGATTAAAGAAATTAAAAAAATTAAAATAAAAACTAGCAGACCAAATGCAAAGGTTACCATGCTGGTCATTTCCATTAAGTAATTGATAACACATAAAAATGTATGTATTTATGAGTTCAAAATAATTTAATTATTTTATCTGTTATTAAAATTTCTAATTAAGCATTTTTGCATGTTTCTAGCATTTAAGTATGATTTCTGTAAAATAAATTTAATTTCATATTTTTATTGTTTAATTATAATTTTAGTAATTTTTAGAAATGTTTTTAAGTATCAACTATTTTACTTTTGTAAAATATATTTTAAAATAGTAAGTTTAATTAAGTTTTGATTTTGATTTTGATTTTAATCTTCATTTTTATTTTAAAGTTTGTCTTTAAGTTTAATTTAGTTTTGTGTTAAATGTGTGTTTAATAATATTTACTTATTTTTGGTAATTTTATTTTGTAAAAAATAAATTTTGATGGGCTAATTTATGTGAGCATTTGAATCAAGAACGGAATGAAAGAAAACAAGAAAATCAAATTTAGGGAGAAAGAATTAATTCTAGAAAGAAGTAGGTAACTGCTTTTGAGCTGCTCAAAGTTGAGCCAAGTCATGACCAATGCAACCAAGCCAAGCCGAACTACCCATGTGCCTGGAGCCAGAGCTGAAGCTAGAGCCACACCACAGAAGCCGAGCCATGACAAGCAGGCCCATTTCACATGGGCTATCTAGGCCTCCTCTAATTATCTGAGGGTGTGCACATAATGGGTGTGTGAGCCTATGTCCCTAGCCATCAAATCAGCATGCTTTTTCAACTGAACACCAAAATCGACAGCCCTAGATCAGCTCCGCCCACCTCTCGTTTCAAGTTGTTAAGATCAGTTCATTTACATGCTTCCAATGGTGAAGGTGACAGCTTCTCGTCCTCCCATTAGCCGTGAAGAACTATAATGCGAACTTACACTTGCATTCCCAAGAGCTGCAACCAGCGAAAAAAAGATAGAAAAAATATTAAATTAACAAATTGTTTCTTTAAGAGAAATAATTCATCTGATCTTGAAAGTTATAGTTCCATAATTCACCTACCTTGTGAAAACTACAATGCACTCATCTTTTTTTAGATGGAAAATTTTGTGAAGAATCCACTGGTTTGCCTATAAAAAGGTAGTAGTTCTCCAATTCAAATCATCAATTCTTCAATTAGTTCTTCCTTCAGAAAATCAATAAAAACTTAGAAGTTTGAGAAAAAAATAAAGAGAAATAGAGGAGGAAGAAGGGATCCAAGGAGGTTTCTAAAAGAAAATTCTTGGAGATCATTACTATTCTTCAAATTCTGCTAATCTTCTAGTTTTTATGTTTTTTTCATTGTTTTCTATTACGTCTAGTTAAATTTAATTTTAGTCAAAGACAATTTCAAAGCCTTGGACATGATTATATAGTTGTTCATATGAATTATTCTCCCAATTTTCAATTGAGATTATTTATGTTTCATTATTATCAATGCTTATGATTATTTTCTTGTTTAATTTGGGTGTGCAACTTAATGAGACTAAGAAATCGCCTAAAGCTATGTTAGAAATCTAGATCCATAATTATCTTATATTTTTAACTATTAGTAGAAAATTATGATCTACGATTGCTAGAGGCTTTTGTTTGATTATGATATGAAATATAACCTAAGTTGAATGAACTGAGATTGTGAGTTTATTGCTTAGATCAACCTATCTTTATTAACTTATGCTTCTGTTGGATTAAATCTAGAGAGCTTGTTCTAGGTTATTTGATGGAAAGAAATTTAGTGAAAAGCTTGTTTTGCCAAACTATAGAGTAAGGAAAGATTGGGACAACAGAACTTGTTGCTATTTATGATTGGTAATTTCAATAGAAAATTGGAAATAATTCTACCATTACTGCAAAATTATTGTCGAATGGTGGAGAGTACATCTGTAACACCCGAGAATTTCTAATGCATTAAAAATACATTAAGTTAAGGATTATTTGAAGATAAAAAAGGAAAAATACTATATAGTAATATAAGAAATTATACAGTATTAGAAAAATGTAGTGTGAGAAAGTACACTGATAAAATTATACAGTATAAAAATTACATTACAAAAATAAAGCAGTATAAGAATTGGACTGCTTAAGGTCATGTAGTATAGAATTTGTAGCGACCCCCTCCCCCTCTCCCCTGAGAGGAAAGAGAGGAGAGGAGTGTCACTCATCGTTCGTTCATGCATGTGAAGATGGGTTGAAAAATAATCAAATCTTGACTCAACCTTAATGTGGAAATTATCATATCATTAGCAGCGAAAATATTAAGATTACAACACTTATACAAAAGCTAGAAAATCCCCTAAATGTCCTCAATAACAATTCTTAGTTTCTAATAACATCAAAGAAATACTTAGAAATAAATATTGCATCTTAGACTCGTCATGGGACCTTGGACCATTCTTGCTCA
>CAMOHE010025927.1:0-15940 GCA_946598075.1 Artocarpus hirsutus | reverse complement strand
AAAAAAAGGATAATTATAATGCTTGCGTATGTTTACTTTGAAGCTTTTTAATGCCTAAATGCGTGGTTTAGAAAATGATATGTGCAAAGTGACAAGAATGCACTAAGGCTTTACACAAATAGTTGTTGCAGCAACATTTGCGGTGGCAGAACCCATAAAAGCAACCTAAATAGAATAACAACAGGAGTAGCATATTTTAAGAAACACAAATTTTTATATTTAAGAAAATGAAATAATATTTTTTATTCCAATATTTTTTTGTCATTTGTGAAATGCCTGCCTGCCTTTGAGATAGTGATCGTTGTCAAACCTCATTCAATGAGGCCCCATCATCATTTAACCATATAGTAGACAATTTAACCAAAGATAAAATCCGTTTCTTTTTCTTTGTTGTAATTGATAACATGGATTGTCTTATGTTTAACTGAAATAGTGATTTTCATAAAAAGATTTCCATTATACATCCTATCATATCAACTTTTAGCTTTCCTTTTCTTTTTACAGTTGTTTATTTATGTATTCCATTGCCTAATTTTTTTGTTAATTTTTTCTCCAATCTATGTCAGACAAATTACTAGTAATACTGTTAGAAAATTTTAGTTTTAAGTTATACGAAACATATTAATATAACAATTATATTATAGCTATTTAATTATCATAATATAATTTAAATGGTTTATTTATGAAAAGGTCTATAGGCTAATAACCAAGTATGGGTTTAATGGGCAAGCATTCAATACTGATCCAACTAGATTTTATGGGACCCTAGTAGAAAAGTATAAAAGCATTATAGGTTATGATCTCTAATACATCAAATCATAAAGTTTTCTCCTCTCCCCTTCAAGAAGAAAAAGAACTAATTGAAGACTAAAGTGATTTGATTGATGAGGACGATAATCCGTTCATCCGGTTTGTCTATTATCATAGAGATTTCACATATAAGTTGATAGTTGTTACCATGAATACTAGTATTTATTCTTAATTTAGTTTCTTAATAGTTTAAGATTCTATGATTTTAAAATTGTGATATAATTATTCTAGGTTCTATATAATTATGAATATCTAGATTTAAGAGTTCTAACAACTACTATACCACCACAAACGGCTAAGGAATATTATTGTCGGTTTTGCATGGAGAGATGTCGTTTCTTCTTTTTCCTTTATTATGGCACCGAAATGTGGCCTTGCGTCAAATCATTGACGTGAGAGGTATTTTCATATTGATACCAAAAAAAAAGGTGAAAATTTCTAAGGGTAAGCTCATGGTAAGACACCATTGTAGCGTTCAAACTTGAAAAGGTAAAAAATCAGTCAATGCCGCGTTCTGCATAATTCCAAAGCTAAAATCTTGAATTTCAAGTCTAAAGGAAAAAAAAGAGGGTATGGATTCACAGCTAAACATGATGATGCTTTGAGAGAGACCCTTAGAAAGAAAAAAAGAAGCCCACATTCACTCTCCCACCGTTTTCCAAAAGGTAAGTTTGGATTTGGGTAGTGAGGAGGGTGTGCAAAAAAGTAAATGATGACGAGGAAAAGGAAAAAAGTTCGAAAATTTTTTGGCCGGTTCAATTATCACATTCTTTTTTAATATATGATATAGTTCTGATGTAATCTAACAGTTAAAAGCTATATTGTTTTTGTAGTGTATCATATACTGCAAACTTATCGGAAAAGGATAGAATAAAAGGAAAAAAAAAAAAAAAAACTTTTGAACCACCTTGGTATTGTTACGTGGAACATCCTCTATTCTACAACATGTTAAAGAAGGGGATGCTTATTGAGTGGAATGCAAACTCAGCATCGACTACGAGATGTTGATCAAGCCCGGTCAATTTGGCCATATTGGGTGCTCAAAGCAAACAATGCCAGAAAGTTTTTGAATAGAAAAGTAAGGCAATCAGATACGGTGGAAGTTCAAGAGGACAAAAAAAAAGAAAGAAAAAGAGTGACTAGTGACTCAGCTTCTTTGGCCATATCACCCTAATGACATGTCTGATTTTGTGCAATTAATCATAGAAATATACTTCGCGTGAAGTGTAATTATTCCTGGCATGAAACATTAGATTAATCTTGCAGCACCAGCATAAACAAGTGTTGTGTATCTTTCCAATCTGCATGAGATCCAAGTCTGTGTAATAATCACTTCAGATCAAGGGGCAGAGGCTGCCGCCATCTTTTTTAAATCTGTGTATAATTTGAGAATTTCGAGGGGGCGGACTACAAATTTCACCAGATTTTAGCTTTTAGAAAAGAAAACTCCAGGTTGAGTGTCTGCCTACCCTCTTTTATACATACCTTCGCTCTGCTTCAGAACGTTTTGTAATTCTAAAAGCATATCTGATATTGTAGTAGTAGATAAAACTAGAGAAATTCATTGTACTCCTGAATTCAATTTCATGGTTCAGATAGTACACTTTGGAAGATATGCCAGATTTCATCTGCCTATAATGTTCAACGTTAACTATAAAACTTCTTCACTACTGAACCATGATAAGAGTGCTGATAATGACAACTGAAATAAGCCGAACATTTTCTAATGGCTTTCAATTCACAAACATGAGGGGGGGAAAAAACAAAGTGGGTGTTTAATACCTAGAGGTTTGCATTTCAAACATAGAAGAAGCTTGCGGTATTTTACGAGCTGCAAAAGGAGCACTACCACCGTAGATCAGATTTTGCCCAAGAAGACCACTGGAAGAAGGAATATGATTATCAAATGGAGAACTAATGAAGAGATTGCCACAAGTTGAGCCCAAAACCATGAGTGCTTCTTCACTAGGAATGTTCCAGTCAAGCAATACTTTATGTGCTTCTTCACTAGACATTTGAAGTTGTGGAATCACAGAGGACCGGTCAAAGAAATTAGGAAGATTAATGTTATTCTCTGATGGGCATGGACTACTTGTAGTAGTAGTAGTAGTAGCACTTTCTGTGAGATTGACTGTTGTGAAGTCGTGTATGCTTGGTCTCCTCTTGTCTTTCCCTCCAGAATGCAGCCTTAGAAAGTATTTTTGAGCGTGACTCGCCACTTGTGTTGGGGTCTTCGTGACAACGAAATTTCGAGAGATATTTCTCCAATCCCCTTTGCCATACTTTAGCAGGCCTAACAGGAACCGCCTGTGTAAGCCATTACCAGAAATTCCACATCAAAATCTCAGGGCTTAAGGGACAATGTCCTTTTGTGAAGTACATTTTCCATATGCATATAGACGTGAATTATGTGCGTTTGCTAAAGCTATAAGAAGATCAACAATGAAGAAAGAAAAACTTCATATTTTAATATTTCAGATGGATCATAGGAGGAAATCTATGCTAAACACAAAAGAAGAAAAGTTCTATCCTCCTTTATTTTGCTCATCTGGATTTTATATCCTTCAGTCCTTCCTGTAAGCTTCAAAGAAGTCAATTGCATAACCAACTTCATAATAAATGTTCAGTACATGCATTAGAAAAGACATGGTTACAAGGTGGCAATTTTATACTCATCATCCTGATCCATCTTCAATTTTTTATAAAAGTAAATGCATATATAAATGTAAATTTGTGTGATATACTATATCAAAAGAAAAAAAAAGTGAACAACTAAAAAAAATTTCAAAATTTTAGTTAAAAAATTGGTATTATAATCTCAGAGAATTACACAACCCCAAAACAAATTGCCCCACTAATAATGCTTATTTAACCGGCAAACACAATTAGAACATGATCAAGCAACAAACTTGAGGACCACAATTCCATAACAAACTACTCCATAAAACAAATTTAAGTTACTCATAAAGACATGAATATGTGTGTGTTTAGCTACGAAGTTCTGAATGTTCACATATATGCTCATAAAAATATTAATCTTCTTCATTTAAAAAAGGCGGAAAAAAAGAAAAGAGAATTCACCTGTGCTCATCTTGGGTCCATGGAACACCCTTCTTTCTTTCATGATCAGAAGAAGCTCTAGCGGATTGAGGCTTTTTTCTGAAGGAATCATGACGATCAATATCATCAACAAAGCCAAAGGTATCAAAATCAGGTGGGGTAAAATAACCTCTAATTGGGACCTTCCCGGCTTCTATGTCACTAACATCTTCTTCAAGCTCCTTGTACTGCTTGAGCACGTCGTAAACCGACTTCCCGGGGATCATCTCCGCCACTTTCACCCACCGGTTCGGAGTCGTCTCATCGTATATCGCAAGAGCACTCTCAAACTTCTTGTTCTCCTCCTTAGTCCATTCTGTGCTAATTCCCTGGAAAAGCCAACTTGAGTTTGGTAAATACCAGTTATTGGGGTGTAGAGTTTCCATGTTAATTAATTAGCTCAAAAACTCATATCCAAGAGAGAAAGAGAAAGACTACTAAAGAGTGGAGAGAAATGAGTTGTTGCTGAGGGGGTTTTTAGAAGGGGACTTAAAAAAGCACTTTGAATTCAGAATCTTTTAATGGGAATCAAGAATCTCCTTTGCTTAACGGCATAACTAAAAGAATCTGAAAAAGAAGCCACTTTCGGAATCGGAGAGAATCGGATAAAGGAACTAAGAAATCCTGTTCTGCTGAACAGGTTCACTTGCAAGGTAGGAACTAGGAAGGAAGAAGAGAAAAGTCCCAAGATGGATTTTTTTTTTTTTTTTTTTTTTTTTGAAATTTTGAAGCAATGAAATGGAAATATTTTTTTAAGAAAAGAAGCTGAAAAAAGTGAGATTTTTATACAACCGTGGCAACTCTATATGCCTCCCAAAGCTAAAGAAAGGTTGGAAATTAAAGAGTAAAAAAACAAGAACCAATTGAGCTAAGGAGAGAGATAAAGAGAGCGGGAAAGAAGTATTAATATTTTCGTTTGTTTCTTTAAGAAGAAGAAAGAGAAAAGAGTTTATATATGCGTGAATGTACATGAATCTGTAGAATAGCAAAAAGATGGAGAGTGACTAGTGTATGAGAATCCAAGACATGAAAAGGAACAATTTTATTTTTGTTCTTTTTATTTTAGTGATTAATTGATCAAACAAGAATTCTGTTATAGGACTCTAAAAGAAAGACAATAGTCACATTAAATTAACAAAATCATGATAACTTAACGAAATTTAACAAAAATCTGACAAGAGGGCATTTTTCACATACCTTAGTAAAGAATTTTCTTAGTTTAAATTTGAAAGACTAATGGGAGAGAATCACAAGAGCAAAACATGAAAAGCAAATGTGAAAGTTGGCCACTTGTTCTTTTGGACTCTTCGAGTGTCCCACTATGACCAATGGGAAAAAAAAGGTTCCTCCTGTGCTATAAGAACTTTTTTGTAATAATTTTTGTCTTTCCATTCAAAATGAAAAAAAATAAAAAATCTGGGTTTTTCCCATCTCAGACTCTCTCTTTTCTGGTTTTAGTTTGAACTTTTTCTTTTTTCTTCTATATATAAATATAAATATATATTATACTATAGTATATTAGACTTATATATTGTAATAATTGATGATACAGCGTGATAAGAATTCAACATCATTAATTATCATAAATTTTTTTAGTCAATTATTTATTTTATTATAACTGTAAAATTTATATCAAACCGCTAATAATAATATTATTGATTGATAACGTAATCATTAAGGCCACACTTTTTCAATATTTTCTGAAGTTCCTTTTCCTAGGAAGAATTGTGTGTATATGTATATCCTTCCTAAGGTAATATTGGATTGTATTGGGCAGCAATAGTACTGCCGCTTTGCAGCATAGTATTTTAAATTATGTAGTGGATTGGATTTCTTTCACGTGGATTTTACAAGTAAATTATCTTTTAAGGATAAGATCTAACGGCACTTTCTAAGAGCGCAAAAAAGGTTTATAAAGCGATGACTTTTGCTGATGTATAATGGTGGATCGAACATCCACCAAATGAAGAAGAGTTTGTGTCATGTTTGGAAATTGATACTATCATTTTTAGGCCACGAGCTAAGAAAATTAGTTTATTAAAGACATTTCTTTAGGTCATGAGACTTTAAAGTGTATTGATCAAAATCGAGAACTTATGGCCCTTCAAGAGTGAAACGGATCTTTTCATCTCATAGGAAAGAATGAAATGTTTGATTCATATAATTTGTAAACCATTGGATAGCGCAGGGTGATGTTGGCATCATTATTTGTGTACTATTAGGAATAAACGACAAGAAAAGGCCAAAGAAGTTAACAAAAAAAAAAAAATGACATTTTACGTGAAGTTATAGATAGACTTGAAATTTTAGAGAGTAGCGAATAACAATAGCACTCATGAAAATTATAAGGCATTTGATATTGTTAGTTTTAATAAAATTTTTAGTTGTTATAGCGTAAATCTTTTATATATTATAGTATTTTTAATTAAAATTGATTCAAACGAAATGCTCTCAAACACCTTTGTAGAATTAGTGTAGCAGAACTTTGCTGTTTGTAATTTATTTTCGCTAAAATATATTTGAGTCTAATACACAAGCAAAGCGCCTGTAGCTCAGTGGATAGAGCGTCTGTTTCCTAAGCAGAAGGTCATAGGTTCGACCCCTATCTGGCGCGATTCCACACTTTTTTGGTCTTTTATTGATTTAACCTCGCATTCATATAAACAATTAAAATAAACAGGGAAGGAAAGCCCTTCTAGACTCTAACCAATGTTTTGCAAGTTTTTCCCCACCATTACACAATCAAAAGTTTTCACCTCCTACAAACAAGACAACATAAAATTACAAGAAGTCCAAATTGTACAACACAACTAAGAACTGCTCTGCGCTTTTTCGTCTTATTCACTCCTTATCTGTCGTTTTTAGCTTCCCAAGAAAACCAATCTGCTTCCTTTTTATTGGCTCTTCATGACCCTTTTTCAACCTGCTTTTCTCCATCTATATATTTCGTACTCTAATTCTTCACCCTTTCTATTGTGTCTTTTTTTGCTGTCAAAGCGTTGATTTTTTAACAGCCGTACATACACAGTTTTTAAACTTGGAAGTTTCTAGCACTGTGGAAGGTCCCCAGGAGGCGGTGGCAGAGATTCATTTGGCCCCAAACCATTCTCCACTAGAAATGCCATCTTTAAGCCCCACGTGGTGTGCACCTCCAAATGACAATGCAAGAACCAGACACCTATAGATATCATACATATATATATATATATACACACACACACCAAGAACAACACACCGCATATTACTCTTCCATCTATTGACTTTTGTAAGCAAATTAATAACTATTAGACAAAGAGAATAAATCCAATTCAAAGGTCTTTTTCCAAGGAGTGCATTTGATCAGTGGAAACGCATGCACTTGCTTCAACATGCAACTTCTTCCACATGTCCCTATCTATACTTTTCCACCTAACACTTCACTAATATGATCTAGTCAGTACAATTGCTAGAGGCCTTTTTTAAAAAAAATTTTCTTTCGTACTAAGACATGAAATTGGTGCAATATCCTTGTCATGGAAAAAAAACTATCATTAGAATTGAGAGAATTTAGGTTTTAGAGAATTTTAGAGCAGGAGCACTCTACTTTATATATTGTCTATTAATCTCAACCATATTATTTAAATCAGACGACGCTTATAAAATAAATGTAACAACATAGCTCATAAAATTTTCACATTATATCCAATCCTATATAATATGGGCCAATTGATTTAAGTTTTATGTCCGTAAGCAATATCCCCTACGGGACCCTACAGAGGAGCCACAACCCTTCAATCCCCTTAAATACTAGGTCTATCGAACCTAGTTTATATTTGGCTTGAAAATTCCTTTTTCATTTCTATGAGATTAAAACTTTGCTATTCACAAAAACAGTTGAACACAACTTAGAAAATAGCAGTGAGACCTAAGCCAAAAAGTACACTATTTTTTAGATTGTGTCTTACTATTTTGTGAAGAACAAGATTATAACCGCATAGAGTTAAATATAATTGCTCATTTGTTTTTAAAGTCTATCAAATGAAAATCCTTTAATTTAAAATAAATAGATTTTATATAAAGCCTGGTTAATCCAAGTTCT
Organism: Artocarpus hirsutus; assembly: GCA_946598075.1. Taxonomy (NCBI): domain Eukaryota; kingdom Viridiplantae; phylum Streptophyta; class Magnoliopsida; order Rosales; family Moraceae; genus Artocarpus; species Artocarpus hirsutus. The sequence continues at coordinate 7,953 of CAMOHE010025927.1, read as the reverse complement.
AAAAAAGGTGTATATGTTACGTATATTGTATGTTTCTTTTTTATTTTTTTAGTGTATCCTGCTACAAAATTCCCATAAAATATGGAGAATATAGAACAAAAACAAATAAATTAAAGAAAAAAATTAAAATAGCAGAAAAATTTATGGACTTAGGTTTGATTATCACCTGGGTTATCAGCCCTGAATCTGATAGCGACCCACCCGGCAGTAGGTACTGCAATAGTGTTCCTCTCAACAGGGTCAACCAGATTAAAATTTTTCGGATCCTCCACCGGGTTAAAGTTTCCCAACCCTGTCCCAACCACATAGAAATTGAACCCATGCAAATGGGTTGGATGGTTCTCCGGGGCTATAACCGCAGTCCCTTGCAACACAACTTGTACACTCGAATTGTAAGCCAACCTATACAACCTTGTCCCATTTGTGGTCTGAATTTTCTGCGGAGAAGGACCCGTATAGTTAAAAATAAACGGTGGGTTTGCTGGAAAATCGTGGGTAAAGACCCCACCAATTTTGTAGTAATGGGCTTGAAGGAGAGCTATGGACGGCAACACAAAGCTCACATTGTTGAAGGCAGCCACAAGTTGTATACCGTTAACACAAGTGTCACACGGGTTGACCCCAACTGCTATGGTGAAGAGAAGTGAATGGTCTATTTCTAGTGGGACTTTTGTTGGGTATTGTTTTGAGTTTAGGCTTCTGAGGGAGTCAAGAAAAGATCTTGTTGCTGGGGTGTCGTTTTGGGGTGGGAGTTTGGGCAGGAATGTCGTTTTGGCGTTTGGACGGGTGTTTTTGTAGCGTAATGAGGCGAAAGAAGTCGTGTTGTCGTAGCCAACTGGGGAGTCCATGAAGGGACTTATTGCCATGAGGTAATTGCCGGTAGGTTGGTTTGCTTCTAGAAGGGCGTTTGTGGTTTGGCCAGGGCTGAGGAATATGGTGTCTGTCTGGAAAGGCTTGGTGTATAAGGCGTCGGCTTCTACGACCGTTAGTTTGTGGCCGGCAATCTTGAAGAAGAGCTCGTCGTTGAGTGCTGCGTTTATTATGCGTAGCAAATATGTCTTGCCGGTTTTCACATGTAGAGTGTAACCTGCAAGCATGAAGTACGAGATGTAATTAACTAGTGACTTAATCTACGTAATTACAGTTATAATCTAATATGAATTTTATATGTTATTCTACGATAAGATGTAGAGATTAAAGTTTAAATTCCCCACCTCAAGTTAAAAAAAAATGTAAAGCTATATAATCGTAACAATCCCGAATAACTGATTGTCTTTTTAGTTTAGCTTGAAAATACAATATTCATGCTTTAATTTCTTATTTGATTTTTTCTAACATAATGCCTAATCCGTTGTATAGGTATATTTTAAAGTTGCAAAGAGTGAATTCATCAATTTATGACTAAAAATCAGTTGTGGACTTAAAAGAAATATTAAAAACTTGACATAAATTTAAAATTTAAACGTATAATTTGAAAACTTAAATTTAATTATGTATTCAAAATGGAAGATGCCAAGTGGTACCTCAATTAACATTTTTGGTTCACTATTGCAAATTTAATAGACGTGAGATCTTTTGGTTTTTCGCTAGAGTAACTAGCATCAAATAATAATGGTTGATTAGTTATTTGATTTGATCAAGTTACACTGAAAATTAAAAGTCTCCACTAGTTTACATTTCTCTTTTATCTTTCTCTCCTGGCTATTTTAAAGATTAATTAAGTTTCTTTTTTTTCTAGTTGACGAAGCCAAAATGGTTTATTATTAAATGTCAGACATATAAAAAATGAGATTTAACCACCCATGTTAGTACCCTGAGAATGGCAATTGGGACGAGGTCCTGGAAATCCATTGATGGTGTGTGCATCCGAGAGATTTGGTGCCTGACCAGTCTGTATTGCTTGGTTCACCACAGCCTCAACATCTGCTTTCCACCATTCCCCTAAAATTTCAAAGAAAACAAAATTAATACACAATATTGTTAGAAAAATCCTTTTAATTTTATTAAATCCCGCAACTTGCAAAAGAGTGGGTCCCGGTCTAATAGAGTGTATTTGTTAGACTGAGACCTGCTATTTTACAAGTAGTGAAGTTTTAACTGATGAGTTCATATTATTATGAGTACTTATTCTATATAAATATACATATATTTAGATGAAGAAATTAAAATAATATCCACCCAATACGATGATCTTCTCCTTATCAGGCTTTGGGAAAGGGTAAGGAACGCCTTGCTTAGGCAAAATGACAATGGCACCGTGGACTGTGGCTCTTAGCCATGAGACATGTGCGTGCCAAAGAAGTGTCCCTCTTTGGCCTGTTATTGTGAAGTTGTACACATAACTCTGACCAGGTTGAATTGGACATTGCGTTATATATGCTGGTCCATCCGCCCAAGGTGTTCGGAGTTGTCTAATTCCATGCCTGCCATATTTTAAGGCCTCAAATTAACAATTTTTTTCGTCGTATTGTATCACTCATAATCAAAAAACTAGTATTTGCTCTTAAATATTTTTAAAATTTCAGTTATGTGCTCTTTCTACTGAATAATTGAAAGGGTTGCCGTCCGAATAATGCTTCTTAATTTTTACTCTGCTTTAGTCCTAAAATTTTAAAACGTTGTAAATTACACCATATGTAGATCATGTAATTCCTTATCCTATATTTGGTACTTATGGTGCAATTTCATTAACTACTTGATAGATTGAACCTGTGACACTCACATGGTTAGTTAATGATTTTAAATAAATAATGCCTAAATAAATATCAAAATTTGAAGAAAAAACTAAGATCAAGACGAAAAGAAAAAGCTGCATTCTCTCTATACGACTTGCTTGTTTGCTAATAAAGCATGTGAGGGTTGAATCTATATGAATTCATTCTACACGTATGATTTGTTTGAAATACCCTTAATTGATTGGTGTTGTGAAATTCACACGGTTGAATATTCCATATGATTTTGTGACTGAAAGGCTAAACATAGGACACTCTGCACAGTTTAAGGTGCAAATTGTAACTTTTTGATCTCGGGAGTCAAAAAACAAAAAGTTCGAGAGCCAAAGTGAAATTAATCCTAATTAAAATCATAATTATGACTATATCCGATGAAAAATTATCTTTTCATATTGTACCCTTTTAAGTATAACATTTTTCTTGACAAGAATTACTTTCCAAAAAAGAGAGTGTATAAGGAAGTGTTGATCACCAGTGAATTGTGAGGTTGTCGTTTACATGGTTGGTCACCGTTACGATCACGTTGTCATCTTCCCTTGCGTAGAGAGTTGGACCCGGAAATTGCCCGTTGACTGTGACTATTGCCTTAGTTGAGCAAAGCTTTGTCGTATTGGTCAATACAACCTGTACAAATTTGTTACATACATATATATATATATATAGTATAAAACTCAAATTCTCAGGATAATTCTTAGTTTCTTTCTTTCTTTCTTTCTTTCTTTATTTTATTTATTAATTAGTTATTATCTACTTGGTCATTATCTACTTAATCATTGTTTATTTTCTGATTAGTACAAAGTTAGGTAAGATTAATTTTCAGTGTAGAGATTAAAGTCAATATATTATTTAAAAAAGCCAGGCGGCGGAGAATGATATTGTTACGAAATGAGCATGTATAGAGGCTACAATATTTCTTAATTTGGTTTCTCTATTGGAGGCAGTGGTTTGGCTGTTAATTTAATTATGTCAGATGTTTGGTTGTGGTCTTTGTCGTTTGATGCGGTCTGATCATTTGTAATTTTTTATTCTCTCTTCCTTAGAAAAAGTCAAGCTTAATTATTGGCAGAAAAGAATGGCTCTGAAGGAAGCTAACTAAGCAATTTGCACATTAATTTTTGAATGAAGATGGTTCTAGAATATATTAGATATAATATATATATATATATATATATCTATATATGTATGTATCATGGTATATATGCATGGCCGGCTTAATTGTGCAAAAAGAATCAAATTCGGTAACATATCAAATCATGGTGCATACTACATATTTAGTACTCTTTTATGACATTGTTTGGACTTTCATGTCAGGAATCAAATCAAGATCTGGCCCTCGAGAAACATGCACATGCTAATGAGGCTAAAAAGAACATCATAATTAATGCAATAATTAACGATGAAACTTAATCAACGGGCATAGATACCATGGACTTTAATGCAATAATTAATGGTGAAACCTAATCAACATGCTAATATATCATGTTCTAATCTTGCTTATAGGCGAGGGACAACCACTCTCGGCCCAAAGAGCACCTTTGAAATTTTACTCTTTATAAAAAATTTTTGACGTTCTTTCTTCTAATTTGTCATACGTGAAATTTTTTAGTACGATATGTAGATTTTTTTTAAAAAGTTCATTATGTACCTTAAGTTTTGACTCTAAGTACCATAATATTTCAAACCTAAAACTTTATATAAGCTAAAAATCAACTATACTATTATATAAATTCATAATACTTTAGACATAACTTTAAAAACTGAATTGAGACTCTATTAAAAGCTTAATTCATTTAGAAAAAGAAAAAGAAAAACACAAACTCTCAAACATAAGTAAAAAGATTAATATCTTATAATTTTACTTCAAAATTTTGGTTTTATTCATGCCTCCTTAAAAAAAAAAAGAAAATTGACCCCTTTACTGCTTATGTATTTAAATATATATACTTGAGACGTTCTAATGACAATATAATTTTTTATCTCATCAAATTTACACCTTCATATTAAATTTAAAACACAAATTTACACGTTTCTTAATCAAACTTTAATTTTGACCTAAAACTCTCAAATAGAAAAATAAAAAATACAAAGTTTTGACCTTAAAAATGTCTAGAATACTCTTAAAAATAAGTTTTTTTGTGTATTTTTTTTTCTTCTTATTTTCACAATTTTTTTTCTTTTAGTTAAAGATAATTTGGTTGTTTTATAAGATCAAAACCAATTATTGCCCGAGATAAAGTAAGGTATAGATTTTTGTATTAAATCTAATATGTTATGGTATACACTAGATGAGATCAAAAACCAAAAATATAATTTTAAAATAAAAATAAAACTTAAACTAAAAATGGTAAATATCCCATAATTCTTAAATTAAGATGACTGCATACACTTACACTGAAATTGTAATGCTGAACCAAGCAGTCAACCGAAGCCGGAAACAAAAAAGCCAGAAGTAACAATATTACTCCAAAACAAAACTTCATTGTTCTCTTTCTCTCTCTCTCTCTCTCTCAAAATAGATTGATCTGATATGTGTTATGTATATTGCTGCTGCAGTGCCGCTGAAATGGAATTGAAATTGTATTAGTAATTATATGTGTGATCACTAGCTAGCTAGCAAACAAGTGAATATTCTTTATATAATTAATTAAAGAGTGTGAAACTTTGATGCCACGTCGTTTTATCCACGGTAGGTGGATGAGAAATGCATGCCACCCCTTGTGTATTCTGCAAAAATATTAAGGTCATGGTTTCTTGCATGCTAAACAAAAGGAGCTTTCAGTCCTTTTTTAACTAACCCCAGAAAGCTCTCCTTGCCGTTGTCATTTGACTCTGACCCATTGGTACAATTGAAAGCTACTGCTCAACTATACCTCTAACCTCCTCTCTCTCTCTCTCTCTCTCTCTCTCTATGTATATGGGGAAGGACATGGCCATAGCTACTAGCTAGCCTTATGAGCTTGTTTGAACAACAAAAAAAAGAAAAAAAAAAAAAAAAGATGATCGATTTTCACATTGACAAAAGCAACATTATGAGGATTACTTCTTTAAGCTATATATGTATAAATATGCATGAATTTGTGCCGCAAAAGGAGAAGAGAGATGAACTCACGTGTTATTTGTGTCCCCGCCTGGTTTTGGGGAAAATATTGTAGATATTCAAATGCTTAGACAATATAAATGCACCTGCAAAATCCAACGAGCTGCTAATTGTATTCTACAGTTTGCTGGCTGTATTGAGAAATGTGCAGTTTGTGCAGCGGGAGCAGGTAATATATATACAAATGAAAGGGTGCATATAAAGCTGGTATATGCTTTGGAAAGTAAAAATATATTATAATGTATAATTTCAGCTTACTTTTTAAACATCTTAATAAATTATTTTAATTTCTTGGACTTTTAATTTCAGCTTAACACCCTAATAAATTATTTTAATTTCAGCTTATTTCTTAGACATGTTAATAAATTATTTCAGTTTTAGCTTCCTTTTCAGACACTCTAATAAATTACCTGTGTAGGTAAGCATTGGAGGTCAATTAATATACTTTTCCAGACGAGTATATCAGAGATTAACATATTATGGCGTGAAATAGTCAAATGGATGTTCATAAAAACAAAACTTAAATATGACAATAAGTGGTTAAGAAATAGTTTTCAGGGACCAGGCTCAGCCTGCTATGCGCTGTCCAACAATAAAACATGGTTAATATAAGGAGTGGCAATAACAGCTCAACTTCCGCATCTGTTTCAAATCCCACATCCTTTTTCATTTAAGTTTCAACTCACTCGTTTTTCTCATCATGCTTGTCACCTTCTTAACCTCTCTCTCTCTCTCTCTCTCTCTCTCACACACACACACACACACACAAACACACACACACACATGTCAAAGCCATATTAGAGTCTTGGATGCAATCCAAAGTACATTGAAGGTAAACGGCAAGACGTGAAGCTTGCACTAGTTACTTACATTTAAGACAATCCGTCCAATATCAATAGTAATATTCATGTATTATTTATAAATATATGGGGTGGCGTGTTTGACTTGTTTTTATGCCATTTCTATATATTCCTAACAAGAAGAAAATAAATTGTAAGTAAAAAACCTTAATTAAATCAGGGGGTAGGTATAAAAAGCGACTCAGCGTATTAGCTTTTTTCTACACGTACGAAGGGAAGGCAGCAGCCGCTTATACATATGATGAAACAAAAATTTGAAAAACTGCACCAATAACGTGTTTGGAAGGGTGCTCTGAATTTTAAATCTCAAATTGTAAATAGTTCTTACAATATGCTATATACTATAGAGCAAAATTAAGGACGTTACAGAAAAGCCCTTACATATAATGTAAAGTTGAAACTAACGCTTCCCTAACCATCTTTTATATATATATATATATTACATGTATGTAGATATGACTGTGTCTCTAGCAAATAGCATGTTGTCGCAAATATTTTAATTCTAAACGATGATAATTGAATGTATAGGCTAATAGGCTGACGGAGATCATAATTAAGCCTTTCGTATTTATTTTAGTTGTTTTGTTATTTCTTACTTGTTGGTCACGCATTCCTGCCAAACCAATTTTAGATCGCGATTACGAGGGTCTTGCCCAAATAAAGAAGCGGAACTTTTTTTTTTGTTACAATATTTTGTTACTAAAATAATAGTACGACTATAATGTTTGTAATCGAAGGGAGTAGCTGCTTTCCCACGTTATGGGGGCATATTGTATGTAGTAATTATTAGGAATTATATTTTTGAAAAAATGATAGTAGGCAATATAATTTTCAAGGAGCCGATATGTAACACCCCAAAGTTAATTAAATGGTATTAGAGTGTTAAATGATGGATTAGTGTGCCATAATGAGTAATTTAAATTTGAATTGATTATTTTGTGAAAATTAAAGAAAACTTATGTTATTTTACTCTTTCAGTGATTTTTAATTATTCTAAATTGTTTTTAATTGTTAATTTAATTTTTAATAAAGCAATTTGATTTTGAAAATAGTGTATTGTTGTACACAGTTTTGTACAACTGCTTTTCTTTTTCTTCTATTTATTTTCCCTCTCTTTCTCTTCCTCTCATTTTCTCACGCTCGTCTCTCTCTCCTCTCACTCTCACTCTCTCGGTTTCACTCACTCTCTCCCTCAATCTCTCAAAATTTTTGAAACAAATTTCGTTTTCAAGCTTCGGGATTGTGGATTGAAGGCTTGGGAACG
>CAMOHE010025926.1:0-43766 GCA_946598075.1 Artocarpus hirsutus | reverse complement strand
TTTGGGACTTGCAGGATATTATAGGAAATTCGTGAAAGACTTCTCGAAGATAGCAGCGCCATTGACAAGATTGATTAGGAAGAATGTCAGATTTGAGTGGAACGACGAATGTGAGTTTGCTTTTCAAGAATTGAAGAATCAATTGACTTCAGCTCCAGTGTTGATTATTCCTAGCAGTGACGAGCCGTACGAGGTTTATACGGATGCTTCAGGACGTGGACTTGGATGCGTGTTGATGCAACAGGGACGTGTGGTAGCGTATGGATTGAGACAGTTACGACCTCACGAGCGAAATTATCCCACTCATGATTTGGAGCTCGCAGCGGTGGTTTATGCATTAAAGATTTAGAGATGTTATTTGTTCGGGGCAACATTTCAGGTTTTCTCTGACCACAAGAGTTTGAAGTATCTGTTCACTCAAAGGGATTTAAACTTGAGGCAGCGGAGATGGATAGAATACATGGAGGATTACGATTTTGCGTTGCAGTATCACCCCGGGAAAGCTAATGTTGTCACGGATGCGCTCAGTCGGAAATCTTCAGGAATATTGGCATGTTTGGCTCTCGAGGATTGGAAAAGAGATGCGATAGTAAGTGAGTTCGGTCTACAGTATTGTGAGGACTACGATCGTATTTCGGTGTATCATATGGAGGCGACCCCAGCTCTTGTTCAGACAGTGAAGCAGAACCAGTGGCAAGATCAGCATCTTCAGGGAATCTGGACCCGAATTCGAAACGGAGAACTGTTCGAAGAATGGAGGATACACGTAGATGGATCGTTGTACTTCAGGAAACGTTTGGCGGCTCCAGCTATCGCAGAAGTGAAGAAAGCCGTAATGGACGAAGCTCATAGATCTTAGTTTGCTATTCATCTGGGAAGTACGAAGATGTATCGTGATTTGAAGAGGCACTATTGGTGGAGAGGCATTGAAAAAGGACGTTCAGGAATACGTGGCCAATTGTGCGATTTGTCTTCAGGTGAAAGCCGAGCATCAGAAGCCAGCAGGTCAGCTTCAGCCACTTCCTATTCCAAGGTGGAAATGGGAACACGTGACGATGGATTTCCTCATCAGATTGCCAAGGATGGAGCAGCGGCACGATGCAATTTGGGTCGTGATCGATAGGTTAACGAAGTCAGCTTATTTCATTTCGTTTAGATTGACGTGTTCGAGGAGGATTCTTGGAGAATTGTATCTACAGAACATAATACGATTGCATGGAGTTCCTTTGTCCATCACGTCAGATAGGGATACCAGATTTAATGCTAGGTATTGGAGGAGTTTCCAAGAACCTATGGGCATAGATTTGAATTTCAGCACGGCATTTCATCCTCAGACTGATGGGCAATCGGAGCGGGTTATTCAGATTCTCGAAGACATGCTACGAGCTTGTGCGTTGGACTTCAACAGAAACTGAAAGAAGTACTTGCATTTGGTGGAATTCGCGTACAACAATAGCTATCAATCGAGCATCGAAATGGCACCGTTCGAGGCATTGTATGGGTGGCCGTGTCGATCGCCAGTATGTTGGGCCAAGCCAGAAGATAGGATCATTCTTGGGCCAGATGAGATTTGTGATAGCAACGAGAAGATCATCGTGATTCGAGATCGATTGAGAGCAGCCCAGAGTCGACAGAAGAGCTACGCGGATAGAAGATGGCGACCTTTGGAATTTGAGGTTGGAGATTTCGTACTCTTGAAGATATCTCCTCGTAAAGGTATTTTGAGATTTGGAGTAAAAGGAAAACTCGCGCCAAGATATATTGGACCGTTCGAGATTACTCAACATGTGGGTGTGGTTGCGTATCGACTCAACCTTCCTTCGAAACTTTCGCATGTTCACGATGTATTTCACGTATCGATGCTTCGTAAGTGTCCACCTGAGCAGGAAAAGATCGTTTCATTTCAGGATGTGCAGATTCAGGAAGACACGACATATGAAGAGGTGCCAGTTCAGATCATTGATCGTAAAGTGATTAGTTTGCCTTGTCGCGAGATCTCGTTAGTTAAGGTCGTGTGGCAGCATCATGGGGTTGATGACGCCACTTGGGAATTGGAATCGAGTATGTGGGAGTTGTATCCGCATTTATTTTGTTTTTGAGTCGATTTGTAAATTTCGAGGACGAAATTTTTTTTAGGGGTGGAGAGTTGTAACACCCCGAAGTTGATTAAATGGTATTAGAGTGTAAAATAGTGAATTAGTGTGCCATGATGAGTGTTTTGAACTTAATTTGATTATTTTGTGAAAATTAAGAAATTTTGTGTTAATTTACTCTTTTAGTGATTTTTAATTATTCTAAATTGTTTTTAATTGTTAATTTAATTTTTAATGAAGCAATTTGATTTTAAAAACAGTGTATTGTTGCACACAGTTTTGTACAACTGCTTTTTCTTTTTCTCTATTTATTTTCCCTCTCTCTCTTTTACTCTCATTTTCTCTTTCCTTTCTCTCGCACATCTCTCTCGTCTCTCTCTCGGATTCTTCTCACTCTCTCTCATTCTCTCTCAAAATTTTGAATCAAATTTCATTTTGAAGCTTCGGGTTAGAAGATTGAAGGCTCGGGAATGAGATTCAACAACAAAAACATCGTTTTCAAGCTTCAATTCGAGGTTAGTTTTTAAAGTTCAAAAGTTTTTCAATTTTTCAAATTTTCTTGCATTTTGAGATCTAAGCAATTTTGAGCCTAGAAAAGCTTTGATCTAGCTTAGAGTAACTTAGATTAACTAGGATTGAAACTTTATTTCATCAAAAACAGATTGGAATCAAGATTTTTCATTTTTCCTCTATTTTCTCTATTTTCAGATTTTTGAGAAAATCTTGTTTAAAACTTGTTTTAAATCACTAAAAAGTGTTCTATTATGATTTTATATTGTTTATGATGATTATCCATGCCTGGAAACTAAGAAAACAAGTGAGATTTGAGAATTTGGATTCGGGATGCCGAGAATCCGTGCGTGGAAAATTCTAGAATTTTCCCAGATCGACAGGCCGAACTCTATGTTTGGCAGGCCGGATTCAAAGGATCGGCAGGCTGGATTCATCCGACCGACAGGCCGAACCTAGAGATGTTCGGCCGACCGAACCTGTTTTTTCGGCAGGCCGAACTGTGTAGTTCGGCAGGCCGAACCAGGACGACCGGCAGGCTGACCGGGCATGGTGTAATTTTGTGATTTTTACCCGTTTTAACTGTTTTGAATCCTGATTTAAATTTCAACTTTATATAATGATTTTATAAACCTAAATGGCACACTAGGACACCATGAGATGATTTAGTATCATAGGATACCTCGGGTTAGATACTAATGGATTAAGTTTTATGCATTTAAGGATTGTGCATGGATCCACGGAGCTAACGTATAGCAGACCGGGATTACGGTGTGGGACACCGACACGGATATCGAGGAAGGACTTCTACCCCTTTTTTGATAGCCAGTTTTAAATACTTTGGCCTCAAATGGATTTTTACAAAAATGTTTTCAAAAGATTTGTTTACAAAGGATTTATATTAACTGTTTTCTAGAAACAATAGATGGAGGTGGATTTCATAATTAACCCCAAAATGAATATAAATGATTATATATGGTAAAGAAAAGATTTTATTAATCAAAAGATATATATATATATATATGTATATATATTTGAGGGCATGATGCCATATCAGAGATCGGGTCGTGTAGTGAACGACCTTGGGGGCAGGTCCCGAAACCCAGTTGGGCCATTACGGTGGTGAATTACATATGGTTTGCCCAGGAAAGGAAAATTGTATTCTTTCTGGTTGACCTATCTAAATTATTTTGGTAAGATTATATTTTTATTAAATTCTCATTTAATTATTTATTTGTTTAATTGTTCTAGCTCGTTTTTGGTATATTTATCTGGTTTACGAAATTTCTTTTAAAATTGAATAATTTTCAAACATAGTCCTACTGAGCCTTTCGCTCACATTTTTATTTGTTTTAAAATCTTAACCCTAGGTGGATATCAGCTTAAGATTGGAGAAGAGTTCGCCGACCGGACTTACGACCAGTAGAAGAATTTGGTAGGTTAAATTACAATTCAAGGCATGTAAGATTTTAATTTCTCTTTTATTTTGGATTGTGGTTGTATCATAACATTGTCAGTACTACATGTGTGTGCACAATATGTGGACCAGTGGGACCCATATGCGTTCCACCCTATACTTATTTATTTTAATATTCTTATTATTTGCTTAATTATTATAACGGTTCATTTTATTACCTTAATTTCTTCCATTTAAACGGTTTTTAAAATTATCACTTTTAATCATAAATTTAAATCTAAAACCCTCTTTTTAACTAAATCTTTATTTAATTAACTTAATTAAACCACCACGTCACCTCCCGTACTCCGGGGCGTGACAAAGTCATTTTAACAATGATCTGGGCTGAAATCTTTTATCTTTGGAAATATAAAACACGAGGTTTTATGGTCATACTTTGCATAACAAATAATTTATTAGGCTTCCTTCAAGATCAGGGTTTCATGCATATAACTTGCTTGAGTAACGCGTAAATGCATTTAGCATGCATAAATTAATCACCCATACAAATCCTTTAAATATCACCTTTTTTAGGGCAATATCACTTATTCCTTAAACTTAGATGGAAAAGGTGATAAATCAATAAGTCTAGCCTTTTTGTAAAACTCATCTTACTCATAATAATTTCTTGTAATAAATTAATATCTTGAAACATATTGCAAGTCAATAAACATTATTAATGCCGAAATAATATAGCGTAGTGCTATTATATACCCTGCATTGCCTCTGCATTTGCTCTGCAAGTCCATCAACTAGGTGGAGGTGCGGGATTTTTTTACCCAATTTACCTACAATATGAACAAACTTAAGTGAGCTTTTGCTCAGCGAGCACAAATGTTTTAAGTCACAAAACCTTTATAATTATTTGCAAATGCATCAACCATTTATGATCTGTTCGATTATGCTTTACAACTTTTTCTAGGCCCTTTGTGTGTAATGCTCCCTTATGGACATCACAGGAACCACTAATATCTCTTAATTGTTTGATGGAAAAACCTAAATTTATAAGTATTATCTAATTATTAACCTGGGATTTTTCGTTAATTTTTTTAATATTATCATGTGAACTTGTGAATTAAAATTTTAATTTATTTTTAAACAATTAAATTATTTCTAAGTGCATATTACTAGCACTTTCAAGATCGCATCTTTCAATACTTATTTACCTTAAACTATTTTACTCCTCAATTAGCCTGATAGAACACCCAAAGTATTTGGCTAACCGACTACCTATAGAAATAGATAGTTTAACATAATAAATATGAAATATGAAAGCAAATTACAACCCATGAATTCCTACAAACCAATGTCTATAAAAATGTCTCATAATATGCGGAATTAATTTTAAAATAGCATTATTAATGATTTATTTCATGTCGTAACTCTGTGATCTAACACCACCATCCTTATACACATATCTGTCCATCCATTCTCCATCCACAACTATAACTTTACCTTTATCTGCAACATAATTAGCTTATGTAAGCATTAAGCTTAGTAAGTACATTATGTAATCTCACAAAACATTATAAAAAACTTTAACATGAATCATTTCACCTTTAATATAGTCATCATAGTGCATATAGCACACTTTGTAAGAACATATCTTTCCTTTTCCTTTTTCCATATTAAAAACATTCATTTTCTCTTTTAAGGCCCTAGCATTGCACCATTAACATCATTATGGCGTGTTGTCACGAGAAGAGAGGGGTAGCTAATCTCAAACCAAACGTGACAAGTCCACCTTGTGGGACAAACATTATCATTGGGTGTGCAACGCCTTAATTATATGATATATATATATATACACATTTATTTTTGTGAAAACATCATATGCTTCATGAAGTAACGTTGAAAACACCCGTAAAAAGATGTTCTTCAAAACCATGGTAAAAGGAATCTTTTAAATGAAAAATTCATAAACATTAATAACATAATAAAACATAACGTTTTTCAAAACTTTTCATAATTCTTAATCTTGTTGTAGGTGAGAATGTACTTACTTGACTTGTAGAATTTTACTTAAACTCTTGCAAGTGGATGGTTTCTTTTCTACTTCTAACGACTTAAGTGCCTCAAACGTCTTTAATATTATAATATGGTGATAAAAGAAACATTCTTGACATAAGAACATACTCAAAACATCACATTTCATATCATTACCATAAGCAATTCCATACTTGACCATTTAAACTAACTTATACTATTATCACCTTTTAGACAAGTTTAATATCTCAACCTGATAGCTAACAATCCACGATTTTTTTATAAATTCATATAGAATTCCAATAGCTTTCAAATTTTAGCACAAAGTTTGTAACATGTACATATATCATCAGAATAAATTTAATGACATTTGGATTAATCTAAGTACCATGTTTGTATTTTTCAAAACACAACTCGGTTTTTCAACAAACAAGCTGGATAGCCAGCATTCCACGAATTTTTAAAAATCATACAAAATTTGAAATGACTTGAAATTTTTACCACAATTAAAAACATCTATATCAATCAATAGATTTAATTTCATCACAATTGGATCAATTTGCGTCATTATTTTATGTTCTACAATTCATGACTCTACTGTAGGAATTTTGGTTCAGGTAGTGAAAATAAGCAAATTTTAGAAAAATCACTAAAATTATAATGACTTTGAAATTTTTGCAGGGCTTACAAGATATCTAAATCTACTACTGAAATTAATTTCATTAAGTTTGAGCTAGTATAACCATCTTTCTTACATTTTTGAAGTCATTAGAGCAATCTGCCACAGTAGACTATAAATGGGCAGTCGATAATCAACGATTTTTATAAAATCACACAAAATTCCAATTGATCTGAAATTTTAGTATAACATTCATAACATCCATATATAGCACCAGATTTATTTTCATGATGTTTGGATCACTCTAAATATTTCAACCACACTAACTTTTACTAAAACATTGTAGTAAAAATATTGAAACAGTGAGTAGTATTTACTCTACGATTTATTTCTTTATTTCTATCATATGCATGAAGCTAAAAATTGTAGGCATAAACTAGACATATAAAGGAGCATTCAAAAATTTTTCAAGCATTAAACACATCCCATAACATCATCAAACAAAGCATCACATTTAAAGGGAGTTTAATAACTATAAGAACAACATTTAGTATAAATTCTCAAACAAATAAAAAATAGCTTATATGAATCCAAAATTTTTGTGGGAGATGCCTAACATATATATAAACAATGCCCAAAAGGAATTTTCTCAAAATATATTGCTTATTCTTTCCGAAAAAATCCCCAAATACGGGTTTTCGCCTAAAAAGGGATTAAAAATAATATTCATAAAATTTTTGTTTCTTAAACAAAATCAAATATTAAATCACATAAAATCATTCCCACAAACAAATAATATCATAGTAAAAATTTGGTATGAAAATAGATAGAAAGCCAACCTTAAAACATGGCCAAAAACTTTGTTCCAGCTCCGATGATGGTTTTAGGAAAACACACAGTAACTCATCCGTTTAGCTTCCGGTTTTGGAGGAATGTTTTGTGCTCGACTTGGGAAGTATTTGTGAGTGTTGAGGGTGGAGTTTAGAGGTGTATGTTGGCATGTGTAAGGGATGGCCTAAGTTAGTTGAGTGTAAGTGCTCGTGTGTGCTCTTGGGGGTGGAGAAAAGCAAAGGAGAAAATAAGGGTGACATGAGGGAGAGTAAATGAAAGAAAATGAATGGTTGTTTGGATCTTGAAATGAGGCGCAAAAAATGAGATAGAGTAGCCAACACATAGCACGTAGGAAGGCATGGACTGATGATGTTCACATGGAGGCCAATGACTTTCTTTTCTTTTTGTCAAGAGTGGAACACATGGGTGAGGTGGATCATGCAAGTGTTTTGTCATGGGTATAATAAATAATTTCATATGGCTAAGTTGTCAAAAGAAATGAGAAAAAAATAGGAGACATGGAGTGCAATTTGTGAATGTGGAGTTGCCAGGAGAGGCAAAATGTGATTATGGCACCCACGTTGAGTTTAAAAGAAAAAAAAAACATATTCTCCAATGTTATAAAGCTTAGTCTAGATGGGTTTAGAAGTGATTAAGAGGAGTTTATTTAAGTTTAAGAGTGATTTGGAGCATGAAAGAGTGAGAAAAATGATGAAAAAAATTCCATAAACTCAGTGCTACCGTAATTTCTAGAAAGAAGACAATGTTACAGCATTGTCGTTTTGCAATATTTTTTTCGTTATAGTGATGTCGTTTTGCATTATTCACAGCTACAGTGATGTCATTTGACTAATCACAGCTACAATGATTTTTTTAATTCCAAAAAAAATTCTACAATTTTAAAAAATAATTCCCAAAATTAAAAAAATGATTTCTAAAAGTCAACTAAATTCTAAAAATTAAAATCAATCTCCCAAAAATTCAAAAGATTAAAAATATTACATCCAAACAAATAAAAAACTCATGTAATTCATCAAAATAGATAACTTTTCAAACCAACATCATATTAATCATAGATTAGACACTTTATGTTGTTGAAATTTTTTCCTAGTCCATCCACTGCAAAATAAATCGTTAGTTCATATTAAAGTTCACAATCATAAATATCTTACTAGAATTATCACACAAAATGTGATTCTAAGTCATAGTTCTATTCATGTTGTAGCATGAAATCATTAAAACATTACCTGTCATTTGTTAAAGAAAATGGTGGGTGTTACAACCCTTCCTTCGTTATAAAAGTTTCGTCCTCGAAAATTAGAATTATTGAGGGTTTTTGATTCTCATTTCTTCTTCTGATTCCCATATAGCCTCTTCCATCTTGTGGTTAAGCCAAAGGGCCTTAACCAATGCGATCTCTTTATTCCTTAGGGTCTTGGTTCTTCAGTCTAGAATCTTGACCAACTTCTCCTCATAGCTAAGATCTTCTCGTATCTTGATGGATTGAGGCTTAATTACATGCAAGGGATCCAAGATGTACTCCTTGAGCATTGAGATATGGAATAAATAGTGGATAGATGATACATCTAACGGTAAATTCAATTCATAAAACCTATAGTTGCGTCATTGCATCATTTATTTTTATTAAGGTGCCATATTCATTAATATGAAAAATTATACTCTTAATATATATATATATATATTTGAACACACATAAAAATAAATAAATATAACCTTTGGAATATTTCTTAACTACACAACGATGAAAAACAACGAGTTTTAAAAAATTGTCCAATTGGACTACACAACCGACTTGTCGATTAGTTGTTTCCGTCCTATCGATAAAGATAAAATTTAGAAAGTTAATTTTTTTTTTTAAGATTTTGAGCTTCAAAGCTCAATTCAACCTATTTTATCAAATCCCAAGGCTCGAAAATTGCACAAAAAATAAAAAATATCATGCTAAAACACGTAAAAACCTTTTTTTTCCAAATTTTCATGCTTAACATACAATCTAATATTAAAAATTAGAACCTTTTTTTTAAAAAAAAAAACTAAATTAAGAACTTATTCATAATAGAGATTGAAGTATATGAAGCTTCAAAAGCATAGTGTAATCATCCATAAACATCAAAACTTTTTTGTAACAAATTTTTTTAATACTAAAACACAAATTTAAATAAAAGTTTTAGTTTAGAAAATCTAATCTTGAGATTCAACAAAATGGTGATTTTGCTTGCAAAATCCTTGGTTTACCCCAACCCCCCAACCCCCCCCCTCATCTTTGTAATGAAAAATGATCATCTTTGTAATCATCTTGACAGGCTTTATAACAATTATGCCAAAATGGCATTTTTGAAATTAATTAAAAGTTCTAAGGGCAATTTGGATAAACATACTAAATAGATATAGGAGAACTTTTAGAAAAATTCGAAATAAGTGAAATAAATAACATAGAATAGATCTTAAATGAAAAAAACTTTACAAAAATTTAATTGGCACACAAATAATAAATTAGTCACAATTATATCCATTAATAATAACAGGTGTCACATCTTCAGAATTCTAAATCTAAGATATAAGTAAAAATCACAATTTATTATACTTTCTCTGACAACTCTACATCATCAATGTTATTGGTCTCCATTGTAGGTTGTCTTGCCTTTGTTCATTTACTTGAGATATCAAACTTTAAATACTTACTCTCTTGATAAGAGTATTATTAATAGGATTGGTATTTGTAACGATGTGTTGAGACCTTGGAACATGATTAGTGTGGCACATAAGTTGATCACAACCTTTCAACCCTTTATATATATATATATATATATATTGTTTTGAATTGTTGTTTATAATCAAATGAGGATATCGCTTGAAAGAAATTTGTGTATCTTGTCTTGCATCATAATCCCAACTAAAATGCATAACACATATTTATATTGAAAACACACATTACATCAATACATAGGGAGTTCAGATGGATCCTGTAATTGTAGACAAGCTTACAGGCTCTTCTATAAACATTTATTCTTTCTCAAAATACAAATACTTAAACCAAACAACACACATGCATATGTGTGTGTGTGTGTGTGTGTGTGTGTGTATATTTATGAAGTATTTCCACAATTACAAACATGACGCTGATGCGTTTCGAAAGTATAAAATATTTTGTATAATCAGCTATCCTAATCGTGCATACATAAAGAATACTGAAGCTTTGATAACAAAAGATTTGACCTTAAATGGGATACGTTTCAAGAGTACTAGATACTCCGTAACACCAGCCATCCCAACATTAGAGTTAATGAATGTAAAGGTTTTAAAAACAACATACCACAAGAAATACAAAATGAGGAGGAGAGCAGTTATTTGGGATGCAATAAATACCGATGTTTATGCTGTGGACAAATCAAAAGATTACGGATGGAGGTTCAAATCTCATGGCTGCTTCTGACTTTCCTTCTCCCAATCAAGCTTGGACGTTGTAGTGTTGGACTTCGGATGAATGATTTGCATCTTATCTAACAGTTCCTCAGTTGTTGAAACGATAATGAAGATTTCTCTCTCCGATTCTACAATGAAGTTTTGTTCCACAACGTAATCTAAAAATTTTAAAAGACCATCATAAAAACCACTTACATTTAAGAGACCCAAGGGTTTATAGTAAGTACCCAATAAATTCCTACTAGTAATCACAAATATTTCTTTAAAAGTACTTAGACCACCAGGTAATGCTATAAAAATATCAAAATTATTGATTATGGCTCTAAGACACCTAGGGATGTCCAAAACTTCTCTTTCCTTACCTATGGTTTCCCTACAAAGGTTCCCTTCAATTTGAATATGAGGCATAATCCTTACGGCTGTGGCATCACTAGACTCAGCTGCTATCATCATATTTCTCATCATTTTCATACTACCACCCCTATAGTTTATGTTAATCTTTGTACATTTTAAGACTTGTCCCAAGTCCTAAGTGTTTTACGGCTTCTATGTAGACTTTATCTTTCCCAGGACTGGAACCACAAAAGACATAGACATTTCTTATGTCCCTGGATGGATGAGAGGTAGACATGTTTGGTTTATATGACTAGCTGACTCTCCTTTTTTTTTGGTTTTGTTTTAAGTCCGCTTTATCTAAACCTTGAGTCATGGATGGGATTTTAAAGATGATGAAAATGTAAAAGTGACTAAAGAGACAGGCAAGTAGGTAACAAGTGAGTAATCTGAATATCTAAGCAAAATATTGAGCAGGTAAGAAGGTGAGAAAAAGACATAGACAAGTTATGAAAAGTCAGGTCGACTTTTGAAAAAATGAGTCTCAAACTTTATAACTTTTAACAATTGAAGACAATTCAACAAAAGATATTCTGACACAATTGTATACTTTTTGATAAATGTACGCCAAAATAGAGAATTGATATAACTGACAAACTACTATAGAACTTTTGAAAGATAAGACACGAATCTTGAAAAGCCTAGATAAGTTTTGAAAATTCAAACACAGTATAGTATAAACATGTAATGTACCTAACAAGATAATTTTTTTTTGGAAAATAATAAAAAAAAGAGAGTAAGTATTCAACAGTTACTGTGACAATCTCGAATGAAACAACACATATTCTAAATTGAAAACATTTTTTTACAGAATAAAGAACACACATTATTAACCTCTACTGTAACGATTTCAAACAAATAAACACTTAGTAGCCTCTAAAGAGCGAGGATTTATTCTTTATCTAATATTTTTAGGATCTAACAAATAGGATCTCGTATTACCATAGTCCTAAGATGTTGTTTTTCTGCATGAAATTTGGGCCAGAGTTCAGAAATCACATCTTGGACATATCCACTAGGATGGTTCTGAAGAGAAGCATGGACGTCATCTAAGTTCTCTTTAGAAAGTCCATCCCTATAGAAGTTTATTTTATTCTCTCTATTTACCGGTACAAATCTAGGCAAAGTACACTTACCTTTACAATTTTGTTGTCCACATTTGTTACATGTGACTATGATGCCATGAGCCCTTCTTTTCATCGTACTATGACTAGTGCCTGTCCCTAGTAGACCAATGTTTTGATTGAAATCACTAGGACAAATCTTTCCTTCTATCAGCATTCTCACATCACTAGGGATGCCAAAACACATAAGAATATATAATCGAGTGATCCTTATCTTGTATTTCTTCCAAAGAACTTTCCAGGAAAGTGACGGGAAATACTTTCTTAGATTTTGGTACTTTGGATCCATGATATAAAGAAAACAAAAAAAAGATGGAGCTAGAAAGTTGGAAAATCTTGGAAAACATTTTAGAGAGAGAAGAAGAAGACCTAGAGAGAAGGAAGAGGATTTGAGAGTTAGAGAGAGAATGAAAAATTTAGAGAAAGCGTGAGCTCGAAGAAATGAGCTCTTATGCACAGTAACCATATAAATAGACAAAGAATGCGACACTATGCTTGACACATGTGGAGGCCATGTATGAAAGATTAACTGAGTTGGGTCAAAATTTGAACTTGACCTAAACATTCAGGGCTGGAATAGGTCCGATTTTTTTGAGGCTTGATATTTTGGGCCCAATTAAATAACAAGCACAAATTAGAAGCCTAATACCGAAAGCTTGTTGGTGGGCTCTACTTCACTTACTTTGACCTTTCAAAGTCACTTCTTATTGGTACATTGTAGATTAGGGACTTAGGAACATGGTCCTAATTCATAACAAAATTAGCATCTCACTGGTGTGTGTGTGTGTGTGTGTATATACACAAATACAAAACATGTCCATCAGCATCTAAATATTATAAAATTTACTTACTTGAAGGATTTAGAGCAGACATGTGGCGACGTGTGTTGGAAACGAAAAACGCTTTGATACCATATTTGCAACGCCCCTTTGTGGACTTCATAGGAATCGTTAACTTTTATTGTTATCTCTTAATTATTTGATGGGAAAACCTAAACTTGTAAGTATTATCTAATTATTAACCTAGGATTTTTGGTGTAAATTTTTTTTAATATTATCATGTGAACATGTGAATTAAAATTTTAATTTATTTTTAAACAATTGAATTATTTCTAAGTATATATTACTAGCACTTTTCAGGATCGTATCTTTCACAAAAAATCAATACTTTCTTAACTTCAACTGTTTTCCCTCTCGGTTAGCCCGACAGAATACTCAAGGTATTCGGCTAACTGACTACCTATGGAAATAGATAGCTCAGCATAATAAATATGAAATGTGAAAGCAAATTACAACCCATGAATTACTACAAACCAAAGTCCATAAAAATGTTTCATAATATGCAAAATTAAATTTAAAAATAGCATTATTAATGACTTATTTCATGTCGTAACTCAATGATTCGACACCACTATTCTTGCATACACATCTGTCTACCTATCCTCCATCCACAGCTATAACTTTTCTCTTATCTGCAACATGATTAACTAATGTAAGCATTTAGCTTAGTAAGTACATTATGTAATCTCATAAAACATTACAAAAAACTTTAACCATAACATGAATCATTTCACCTTTAATATAGTCATTATAGTGCATATAGCACACTTTGTAAGAACATAACTTTCCTTTTTCTTTTTCCATATTAAAAACATTCATTTTATCCTTTAGGGCCCTGGCGTTGCACCATTAACATCATTATGGCGTGCCGTCACGAGAGGAGAGGGGCAGCTAATCCCTAACCAAACGTGACAAGTCCACCTTGCGGGATAGTCCACCTAGTGGGACAGTCTGTGCAACGCCTTAATTATGTGATACATATATATATACATATATTTTTGTGAAAGTGTCATATGTATCATGAAATAACGTTGAAAACATCTGAAAAAGGATATTCTTCAAAACCATGGTAAAAGGAGTCTTTTGAATGAGAAATTCATAAACATTAACAACATAATAAAACATAACATTTCTCAAAACTTTTTATAATTCTTAAATCATGTTACAGGTGAGAATATACTTACTTGACTTGTAGAAATTTTACTTAACCTCTTGCAAGTGGATGGTTTCCTTTCTACTTTTAACGACTCAAGTGCCTCAAACGTCTTTAATATTATAACATGGTGGTTAAAAAAAACATTCTTGATATAAGAACATACTAAAAACATCACGTTTCATATCATTACCATAAGAAATTCCATACTTGACCATTTAAACTTACTTACACTATTATCACATTTAAGACAGGTTCAATATCTCAACACTATAGCCAACACTCCATGATTTTTATAAATTCATACAAAATTCCAATAGCTTTCAAAATTCAGCAGAACATTTCTAACACGCATATATGTTACCAAAATAAATTTCATAACATTTGGATTAATCTAAGTACCATTTTTGTATTTTTCAATGCACAACTTGGGTTTTGGACGAATAACCTAGATTGCCAACATTCTATGAATTTTTAAAAATCACACAAAACTTGAAATGACTTAAATTTTTACCACA
This sequence comes from Artocarpus hirsutus, assembly GCA_946598075.1. Classification (NCBI taxonomy): domain Eukaryota; kingdom Viridiplantae; phylum Streptophyta; class Magnoliopsida; order Rosales; family Moraceae; genus Artocarpus; species Artocarpus hirsutus. The sequence continues at coordinate 28,800 of CAMOHE010025926.1, read as the reverse complement.
CATTATAAAAATCTATATCAATTAAAAAATTTAATTTCATAACAATTGGATCAATTAAGTTGCTATTTTATGTTCTACAATTCATGACTCTATTGTAGGAATTTTAGTTTAGGTAGTGACAATAAACAAATTTTAGAACATCACCAAAATTCTAATGGCTTTGAAATTTTTACAAGACTTACAAGATATCTAAATCTACTACCAAAATTAATTTCATTAAGTTTAAGCCAGTATAACCATCTTTCTTACACTTAGAATTCATTAAAGCAATCTGTCATAGTAAACTATAAACGGGCAGTCATTGATTAATGATTTTTATAAAATCACAAAAAAATTACAATTGATCTAAAATTTTAATATAATATTCATAACATCCATATATATTACTAGATTTATTTTCATGATGTTTGGATCACTCTAAATATTTTTCAACTACACCAACTTTTATAAAAACGTTACAGCAAAAATACCAAAATAATGAGTGGTATTTACTCTATGACTTCTTTCTTTATTTTTAGAGTATGTATAAGCTAAAAATTTGCAGGCATAAACTAGACATATAAAGGAGTGTTCACAAATTTTTCTAGCATTAAACACATCCCATAACATCATTAAACAAAGCATTACATTTAAAGGCAGTTTATGAACTGTAAGAACAACATTTAGTGTAAATTCTTAAGCAAATAAAAAATAACTTATATGAATCCAAAATTCTTGTGGGAGATACCTAACATATATATAAATGATGCCCAGAAGGTATTTTCTCAAAATATGTTGCTTATTTTTTCTAAAAAAATCCCCAAGTATAGGTTTTCGCCTGAAAAGGGGATTAAAAATAATATTCATTAAAATTTTGTTTTTTAAACAAAATCAAACATTAAATCACATAAAATTATTCCCACAAACACCATAATGTCATAGTAAAAATTTGGTATAAAAATAGATAGAAAACCGACCTCAAAACCTGGCCAAAAACTTCATTCTGGCTCTGACAATGGTTTCGATGAAACATACCATAACTCATTCGTTTCTTCCAGTTTTAGAAAAATGTTTTGTGCTTGACTTGGCAAGTATTTGTGAATATTAAGGGTGGAGTTTAGAGGTGTATGTTGCCATGTGTAAGGGGTGGCGTAAGTTGGCCAAGTGTATGTGCTCATGTGTGCTTTCGAGTGCGGAGAAAAGTAAAGGAGAAAATAAAGGTGACGTGAGGGAGAGTGAATGAACAAAAATGAATGGTTGTTTAGATCTTGAAATGAGATGCAAAGAATGAGATAGAGTGGCCAACACATAGCATGTGGAAAGGCATAGGGTGATGATGTTCACATAGAGGCCAACGAATTTCTTTTCTTTTTGTCAAGAGTGGAACACATGGGTGAGGCGGATCATGCAAGTGTTTTATTATGGGTACAATGAATAATTTCATATGGCTAAGTTGTCAAAAGAAATGTGATAAAATAGGAGACATTGAGTGCAATGTGTGCATGTGGAGTTGTCAAGATAGGCAAAATCTGATAATAGCACCCACAATGGCTTTTTTTTTTTAAAAAAAAAAAACATGTTCTTCAATGTTATAAACCTTGATCTAGATGGGTTTAGAAGTGATTAATAGGAGTTTATGTAAGTTTTAGAGTGATTTGAGGCATGAAAGAGTGAGAAAAGTGATGAAAAAAATTTCATAAAATCGGTGCTAAAGTAATTTCTACGAAAAAGACAATGCTACAGTATTGTCGTTTTGCAATATTTTTTTCATTTACTATTCAAAGCTGCAGTGATGTCGTTTTGTATTACTCATAGCTACAGTGATGTTTGACTATTCACAGCTACGGTGATTTTTTTTTTAAATTCCAAAAAAAAATTTTCTACAATTTAAAAATTTATTCCCAAAATTAAAAAAAAAAATGGTTTTTAAAAGTCAACTAAATTCTAAAAATTAAAATCAATCTCCCAAAAATTTAAAAGATTAAAAATGTTGCAGCCAAACAAATAAAAACTCAAGTAATTTATTAAAATAGACAACTTTTCAAACCAACACCATATTAATCATACATTAGGCACTTTTTTTTGTTGGAATTTTTTCCTAGTCCATCCACTGCGAAATTAATCGTTAGTTCATAATAAATTTTACTGCAAAATTAATCATTAGTTCATAATAAATTTTATAATCATAAATATCATACTAGAATTATCCTACATAAAATATCATACTGTAGCATGAAATCATTAAATGTTATATAGCATCAGTTAAAGAAAAGGGTGGGTGTTACAGTGTGTGTACTGGTGTGCGCGACCAAATGGGAGAGTTGGGGATTGACCCAAACTAACAACAATACCCAAGGTCATCTAAACATTTGGATAATTGGTCCCTTTTGTGTGGTGGTACGATATGCCTTAGCTTATTTAAGTTCTCATTAGCCTTTTGTTGTTAAATGAATATGCATTTATAATCATATCATAAAAATTGATACTTATAAGTCTTACAAAATAGAGGGAAATGTCATATTTTGATAATACTCACAACATGTATATCCAACGTATATATATATTATTAGCTGGCACTTATGCTTCTCATAAATAAAGGCAATCATTGCATTCTGATAGCAATCATAATATTTATAGACACTTAAACAAATTACTTTTAAAAACTGTTCCATGCCAGGTGAGGTTTATACTTACATAGATTCCAAGTCAAAAGATTCTAATTATACCTTGTCAATCCTACAACTCAGGAAGCACCTTTGAGAATGGTCTTAGAGGGACTATGGATAGCTAGGAATGATAACTAAAGATTACCAAAATGCTGGAAAACCATTTTGATCTCGATTTCTCCAATCTACCTCGTCTCAATCTGCATGTAGTCAGCATTGGATGATTTCTAACGGAGTGAAATTGTGACAAGTGTTTAATTTCACGTATTTTTCTATCAAATTTTCTATGTTTCTTTGCTAAGTTTGTTGATTTACTTGAGTTTTTTTTAGTGTTCTATGTTTGTAGGTTTTTGGAAGCAAAGAATGAATTGGAGATGAAACACATGGATTTTGACAAAAGATCAATGCCTCAGTGTTGGGGAATTGAAGCCTTGTCATTGGAAGCTTGAAAAAGGCCCTAGAAGACAGAACTTGGAAGCCGTGACCTTGGAATTGGAAACCGCGGCTTTGGGCGTTGGAAGAAATCAGCCATTTTTGGTAGAGCAATGGAAGTCGTGGTTTTGGGTGTTGAAAGCTGTGGCTCTTGCGCAATCGAACTAATACAAACTAGGCCAAAGCTATGGCGCTGAGGACTTGGAACCACAGTGCCCACTTGCAAGTCTCCCAAAATTAAAAGTTCTGCACTTGCTCAAAATTACGCTTATATAAAAACCTATAAATAGATCATGCTAGGGTTGTTTTAAGAGCTTTTTCATTAGTTTTAGGAGGCCAAAAAGAAGAGAAGAGAGAGACTTAAGTTGCGGTTAAGAAGAATCATCTGTGTAGAAAATTTTTCAACACTATAATCATTCTTCTTCTTCCTTTATTCTCTTCCCCTTCGATGTCATTTGTTTTGTGTGTCTAGTTTAATTTTATAATTATGTTAGGCTAAGTTTTCTTTGTGGTTGGTTGATTTTTGACTTTCTCGATTTTGAAATTTCCTTCATTTGTCTAATTTTGACCGCCTATAATGGTGCATGGTCAAATTAAATATGGCAAGATTTTATTTGGAACAAGATCATGAGAAAAGGAAAGTATTATGCAGGATTGGGAAAGTGTCTTGACAGATGGAGTAAATTGGGGAATTTATTGTTTGTCAATCAATGAGAAACTTTTATCCTTTTGTCTAGAGTAGAGGCTATAAATATGTGCAAAGGCATGCACATATTGACACACAAGTCATTACGACTCTCTCTCTCTCTACATTCTCTCTTTCTAGTTGTTCTTTAGTGTTCTTGAGTTGTAGAATTATTGTGACTGTTCTAGCAATATTCATTTACCATGAGTGTTTGGAGTTCTACATCCTGCAATATCGTGGACTTCTCAATGCGATTTTTGATCCGGTGCTTGTTGGAGATTTGACCTGGCACCATCGTAGAGGCTTCCGTAATTAACATTAGCATCAGAGCGGCTATGGTAGTCTTCATATTTCATTGCAAGAAATTATGGTGGAAGAGAATTATTTATACTAAACACAAAAAAAAAAAAAAAAAAGATTTTTGCCCTTTTTTGTGATTGATTTTTATTTTATAGATTAAACACATTATTTTGGCTTTATTTTTATGTCTTACATGGTTTTATGTATATACTGCCATATAAATTTTGTGATCATTAGTTGCATGACTAAAGAAATAAATTAGGTCAAACTTTTGATATCCAAAACTTTGACTGTGAATCTCTTTTGCATGGTTACTTGATTTGATATGATTTGTTATATTTTGATTGTTCTCGAAATTATATTTCCAGCCATTTATCATATGTATCTTTTCGCTTCAGATTGAGAAAGTTATAGAGATTCAAAGTTTAGTATTAATTTGTGATTAATATGTGATTAGTAATCTGATTAAGACAAAACCTACCATCGTTGGGTGAAGAGTGAATTCCATTTACCATCTTAGAGGTTAAGTGCTGTGGACCTTAGCACGTCATCTGAACATGGCCATAGGGATGAAAATGGGAAACAGATAATATAGAAAATGCCATCGACTTTAGACAGCGTGTGCATGGACATACCATCTTAGAGCATGGTTGGCGACTTCAGGACTGCCAGGGCTCCTTGTTGTGTCGTGCCACCACGTGCGGCCTAGAGGTCAATTTGGGCCAAAAGCCGAGAGCCCAAGACCTAGGCTGGGTCTTGAGCGTAAGGCAAAACATAGCCGAGGGTCCATCCAAGCCTGCAGGAGATGGCCCAACACGCTACGTAGACTAGCTGCACCCCTAGGCTCGTTGTGGCTGTACACAAGGTCTATTTTTCAGCCCCCAATCCTAATTTGTAAGTAAATTAAAAAAAATCTTGTTTTTTTTTATTGTTCCAGAATTAATAAACATATTTTCATAATAAATCCAAAATTTGCTTTTTTATCTTGACCTAGGCTTGTTGCATTTTTTATAACATATTTTTATAATTTTCTCCTCAATATCTGGTTTTAGTGTGCAATATATGGTATTGGAAATATATGTATGCAATTTTTATCTTTATTTGGGAAATTGATGATATGGTAATTTTTTAAGTGACTCTTATTTATTTTTAAGCTCTAATTAAAATTGTCTATGTGAGCATGGTTTGATTGTTCGAAATAAATTGTAATTGTGATCACTATTTATTTGCATTGCGTGCTTAATTGCACATGATAATTATCATTTTTGTGATATATATGTTAGGAATTGTCACATCTAGTGGGAGTATAGTTGTAGAATTTGTTGATTGTTCTCCTATACACATTTTACGCAAAAAGAATTTAGGCAATTTTAGTAATTATGAGCATATTTTTGATTTTATGAGTTGTGAAGATTATTAAGATTAGTCTAAAATTTATGCTACAAAATGATTTGTTGTTTTGTGCTTCAAAACTATTTGTAAACCTTTATGTGCATGAATAGATGGCCTCCAAGAGTATCATTGCTAACTTAAACAAGGGAGAGAAATTGGATGGTGACAATTATGATATTTTGCACCACAAGATCCAATACATTCTTGATGAGCACGAGGTTTTGGAAACCTTGACAAAAGAAGTGACTGCACTTGAGGTTTGCAATATTGTTCAACGCCATCGTGATCAAGAAGCCTACCAAGTTGGCTCAAGAAGGATCATTGTGTGTACTTTACTATGCTAAGCAACATGTATAACAACTTGGTTAGCAAGTTTGAGGTTTATGCCACCACTTGTGAGATGTAGGATGCCTTGAAACTCAAGTTTGTGGAACCTCTACAACTAGGCTGCTCGTACTAACTTTAAAGTTTGACTCCTATAAGATATGCTCAAACCATATGATGAAGCAACATCCTAGAGCGATGTCAACTATGATTTGAGAGCTTAGAGCAGTTGGTAACAACTTCACTGATGAGCATCAAATCCAAGCGGGACTTCATTCCTGCTAGATTCAAGGGAAACTATGAAGGCAAACATGACACACAATGAGAACATCAGAATGTTTGATGACTTGTTACACACCACCTTGAAGCTGAGCGCTTGGAAGCATCAAAAGCTACAAGATGTGTAGGGCAAGTCAATTTGGCTAATTTGCGAGGGGCAAAGAGGCCCAAGTCTACGAACAATGCTCCTAGAAATGATTCTAGCACTGGACCTGCCTAAGAAGGCAAAGACAACCCAGCGCAAAAGTAGGAAGTGAGATTAATATTAATATTGGTTTTTATATTAATATTAATAACAATAACATTACCTTATCTTATTTGACTAATGAAAATGATATTAATTATAAAATATGGCTGATAACACGAAAAAATGCATGTGTTTAAAAGGTTGAAATCGTTCTTTTCCCATTTTTATTTATAATTAAATCCTTTAATTAAGTATTTTTGTATTTCTTTAGTATTTTAGCGTGTTTTTTGTTTTTATTTGAAAATGTGTTTATTTCTATGTTTTAATTTGTAAATATGTTTTAATATATTTTAGTAATTAAAAAAATATTTTTAAATCTTAAGTAATGTGTCTAATGTAACCGAATTGGTTCTATGCCACAAATATTATGTTTTAAGGGTATATATATATATACTTACTTTAATATATACTACGACATATATATATATTATAATATTATATATATATATATATTAGAAAATAATAGATATTATAATATATATATATGTCTTAGTATATATTAAAGTAAGCATATATATATATATAATAGTTCGTGATAAAGATAGATATATATTTAATATTATATATTAAAGCACGTGTAAATATATAATACATTATAAACGAAGAAATAAGGCGCCAGCTTTTGTTGGGGACTTCAACAAATAAAAAAAATTAAATAATAAATACAGTTTTCATTTCTTTTCTGGGTATCTTTCGTCAACAATTATCAAGTGTACAATTTTTTTAAAAAAAGTCAAAAAACGGAGCCAAATCGGAGGAAAAGAGAAAAAATAATAGAAGAATAGATTTTCAGATCAAACGATCAATTATGCAACTACTCCTTTAAAATGTTGAAATATGGCAGCATAATTTCTATTACTCTTTCAAGAATTGCGGTCCCTTCAATCTTCCACATATTTTATTTGTAAAAATTTCACGAGATTGCCTATAAAAAGAAAGTAGTTCTTCAGCTCAAAAGGCATCAATTCCTTAATCTACTCTTCAATAAATATTCAAAATTTTGATTAAAAAAAAAGAGAGGGAGAAAGGAAAGGAGGAGGGATCCAAGGAGCCTACTACTAGAAGATTCTTGGAAATCATCACTAATCCACAAATTCTGTCAATTTTTTGAGCTATAAATGTTGTTCGTTTTTAAATTTTTCTGTTGTTAAATTCAGTTACGTCTAGATAAATTTATTTTTTGTTAAAGGTGATTTCAAAGCATTTGATATGATTATGTAGTTTATTGTATGAGTTATTCTTCAAATTTCCAATTAAGATTGTTTATTTTTCACTGTTATTAATGCTTATGGTCACTGTCTTGTTTTATTTGGGTGCACAACTAAATTAGACTAGGAAATTACCTAATGATAAGTTAAAAATCTTGATCCATAATTGTCTTGTATTTTTTTACCATTAGTAACAAATTATGATCTATGATTGTGGGAGGCTTTTGTTTGAAATGTAACCTAAAGTGAATGAACCGAGCTTACGTGTGTATTGCTTAGATCAACCTATCTTTTTCAACTTAATGCTTCAATAAAATATACTCAAGAGAGCTTGTTCTAGGTTTTTTAATGGAAATAAATTTGATAGAGAGCTTGTTTTATTAAACTATAAAGTAAGAAAAGATCGGGATAGCAGAGCTTATTGCTATCTACAGTTGGTAATGTCAATGGAAATTTGAAAATAATTATATGATCATTGCATAATTATTGTCTAATGGTGGAGAATGAACCTTTAACTAGTTTTGTCAATATTGATTTAAATCTTTGAATTGTGCACTATTTATATTTAATTTTGTTAATGTTAGTCACATTTTGAGTGTTATTTATAGCATCTTAATTAAAATCAATCCCCGTTAGAACGATACTTAAATCACAATCTATATTGCTTGATACGGCCACATATAGTTGCATGCATGAGAAAATTCCTATCAAGTTTTTGGCGTCATTGCTGGGGACTGAATTTCAATTAATTTGTTATTAGTTTTTCTTTTCATTTTGGTTTCTATTGTTTTTATTTTTATTTCTTTTCATTTTTATTTTTAGGAATGAATGTTCGACGAGAAGTTTGAGCAAAGACTTCTAAGAATCAAAAGCGTCTTGGAAACATCCAACATCAAATAGCCACTTCCACCTACACTACCTACATCATCAGCTTTATGTGACACAACATTTATTCTACCACCGGAGTTCATTCGAGCATTACACACCATCTTGCCACCATCTAGTGATTCTTCAAAACACTTGGACCAACTCGACCAAGAAGAGGTGACAGCAAACAACTGAACACTCAAAGAGTTGGCGATACTAGTTCTTGACCAACAACTGCTTTGTATTGAATATCCCAACCTTGAGACTACTTTTGAACTCAAGTCTAGATTGATCCATCTCTTGCCAACTTTCCATGGTTTTGTAGGTGAAGACCCACATAAGCACCTCAAGGAATTCCATATGGTGTGCTCAACCATAAGCCTGATTGGAATATTAGAAGACCAAATCAAACTAAGGGTCTTTCCTTTCTCTCTAGTAGACTTTACTAAGGAATGAATATACTACTTACCTTTTGGCACCATTATCACTTGGAATGAGATGAAAAAGCTCTTCTTGGAAAAATACTATCATGTATCCAAAGCTGCAACCATAAGGAAGGAGATATGTGGCAATTGATAATAAAATGGAGAGTCCCTTTATGAGTATTGGGAACTATTCAAGAAGCTGTGTGCTAGTTGCCCTCAACATCAAATTAGTGAGAAATTCCTTATCCAATATTTCTATAAGGAACTTTTGCCAATGGATAGGAGTATGATCGAAGTCGCAAGTGGAGGAGCACTAGGTGATAAAACTCCGAAAGCCACGAGAGCTCTAATTGTAAATATCGTGACAAATTCCTAATAGTTTAGCCATCGGCAGAAACCACCCCCACCACCAAAGAAAGTGAACGAGGTTGGTACTTCTTCTACCATTGAATAGCAACTTGCACAACTTACTTCTCTTGTTTAACAAATGGCCTTAGGAAATGTTCAAAAAGTAAAGGGTGTGTAGGATATGTTCTATTACAAGCCATCCTATTGATATGTGCCCAAATTTGCAAGATAGAAACATAGAGCAAGCGAATGCTACATGAGGATTTTTAGGATAATTAAAGAAGTATGACCCCTTCTTGAACACTTATAATGAAGGATGGAGGGATCATCCAAATTTCAATTATGGGAGAACACAACAACATGCAGCTTCAAATTCCATAATGACCTGACCACTGGGCTTGACTAATTAAGGCCGCGACAACCATATCATGCCGAAGTACAACAACCAACTCCACAAAATTCAGGTCCATCCTTAGAAGATTTTGTTGAAACCTTTACAACCAACACTCTGCAATTTCAACAGGATGCTAGAGTGAGCATTCAAAATCTAGAGACTTAAGTTAGTTAATTAGCTAGTGTTGTGAGCCGGTTGCAAGCATAGAATTTGGGAAAATTGTAATCCCAAATAGTGGTGAATCCAAGGGAGAAAGCTTGTGTGGTAACACTAAGTAGAGGAAAACAAATTGAGGGACCCTTAAACCCACCACATAAGACATCAATTGCAAAGGATAAAGACAACAAGAAAGCAACCACACGACATGGAGATGCCAGTCTATTCAAACCACATCACCCCCAAGGTAAGCACTAAAATTCTCATTTCCTCTTATGTCACTCTTCTTCTTTTTCCAAGCAGGTTTGCAAAATTTAAAAAAAAAGAGCAAAAGCAGGAGATCCTAGAGACATTCCACAAGGTAGAGGTAAACATACTTCTCTTAGATGCTATCAAATAGGTGCCCAGTATGCCAAGTTTCCCAAGGAATTATGCATCACAAAACAAAAGCTCAAAGGTAATGAAAAGGTAAGTGTAAGTGAGAATGTGTCAGTGGTGCTACAAAAGAAGATCCCACCCAAATGCAAGGACCTAGGCACCTTTACCATTCCTTGCACTATTGGAAACACTATGTTTGAAAAAGCAAGGTTAGATTTAGGAGCATCTATAAATGTTATGCCAGTTGTAGAAGATGTTTTAGTGCAGGTGAATGAAATGGTCTTCCCAATGGATTTTTGTTCTCGAGATTGAGGATGAATCATCCTCTAACCCGACACCTATCTTATTGGGAAGGCCATTCTTAAAGACTGCTTGGACCAAGATAGACATGCACGATGAGACTTTAACCATGGAGTTTGATGGTGAAGTTATTTGTTTCAACATCTTTGAAGGGATGAGGTATCCTAGTGACTTATATTCAGTTTTTACAATTGACTTGATTGACACTTTTGCACAAGAAATGTTAAAGTTGATTGGCAAAGATGGATTAAAAGTTGTTATCACTAGGAATTTAAAGCTAGGTGATCTTAAGGAGTAAAAATGAGACTTGCCATTGAGTGAATAAGTAGAGAGGCTGGAGAATGTTTGGAATCCTTTCCACAAAATGATAGATATGATGTTTCTTACTTTGAATTGCCATTAACTAATGAAAAACTTCTACCTTTTATCATACAGGCTCTAATAATAGGGTTGAAAACTCTTCTAGATTACTTGATATATGTATACTTAGGAGAAAAAGAGACATTGCCAGTCATCATCACCAACAATCTAATACTAGCACAAGAGGAGAACCTTATCCGGATTCTTAGAGACTATAAGATGGTGATTGGGTGGACTATTGTCGACATTAAAGTTATAAGTCCATCTATATGCGTGCATTAGATCCTACTTGAAGAAGGTTTGAAGCCAATAAGGGAGGCTCGATGTAGGTTAAACCCTCATATGATGGAAGTTGTGAAGAAGGAGACACTAAAGCTCCTAAATGTTAAGATGTTCAACCCCATTTTAGATTGCAAGACGGTGAGTCCACTCTAAGTTGTTCCAAAGAAATCTGGGGCCACTGGTAAAAAATGAAGAGAATGAGCTAGTTCCCACTCGTGCCCAAACCAGGTGGTGAGATTGTGTTGACTACTTAATCTCAATGCAGTGACCTGCAAGACCACTTTCCCATACCATTCATTAATTAAATGCTTGAAAGGCTAGCCAGTTACTCTCACTACTATTTTCTTGATGGTTACTTAGGTTACAACCAAATTGTCATTGCACTAGTGGACCAAGAGAAAATAAATTTCACTTGCCCATTCGGGACATTTGCTTATCGCCATATGCAATTTGATCTTTGTAATGCTCCAGCCACTTACCTTTCCACTTTCCAAAGGTATATGGTAAGTATCTTTTCTAATTATGTTGAGAACATCATATAGGAGTTTTAATGGATGATTTTAGTGTTTATGGTGATTCGTTTGATAAATGCTTAGATAACCTTACACTTGTGCTTAAAAGATGCATAAAAACTAACCTTGGGGCATAGTTTTGGAAAAAAAATGTCATTTTATGGTAAATCAAGGTATAGTTTTGGGGCATATTATTTCCTCTAGGGGTATTGAGGTTGATAAGTCTAAGGTAGGTCTTATACGTCCATTTACCACCTCCCACAAGTGTGCAAGAGATCCGTTCTTTTCTTGGCCATGTAAGATTCTACTATAAGTTTATCAAAGATTTTTTGAGGAACGCATTGCCCTTATGTAGGTTACTTTAAAAGGATGTGGTGTTTAAATTTGATGACAAATGCAAGGAGGTGTTTGAGAAGTTAGAAGAACTCTTGATTACAGCTGCTGTAATTTAACCACAAAATTGTGATTTGCCTTTTGAGATCATGTGTGATGCTAGTAACTATGCCATAGGAGCCATTTTGGGGCAACAGGTTGGAAAGTTTATGCACGTTATTTACTATACTTCCTGAACATTGAATGATGCACAGCTTAACTTATCCACAACTGAGAAAGAACTATTAGAGATTATTTTTGCTTTTAAGAAAATTTGATCTTATTTAATAGGAATAAAGGTAACCGTTTTCTTTGATCATGCAGCTCTTAGGAACTTACTCACAAAGAAGGATGCAAAGCCAAGGCTAATAAGGTGGATTCTTCTCTCACAAGAATTCAACTTAGAGATCAAAGATAAGAAGGGAACCAAGAATTCGATGGCAGATCATCTTAGTCACCTTGTTCATGAAGAGGATGCCCTACCATTGTAAGAAAATTTTCCAAATGAGCAACAAATTTTTGTGAGTGCAACATCCTCTTGGTATATTGACATTGTCAACTATTTGGTTACTAAGAGAATGCTAGATGACTTGACTAGAGCTAGAAAGGAGAAGCTCAAAAGTGAGGCCAAGTATGACATATAGGATGACTTGTATTTATGGCAACATTGTTCCAACCAAGGAATAAGAAGGTGCATTTTTGAAACTAAATTTTGTTCTATTCTCACCTTTTGTCACTCTTATGCATGTGGAGGACACTTCAAACTAAAAAGGAAAGCCCTCAAGGTCCCTGACTGTGGTTTTTACTGGCCATCAATATTTAAAGATTCTTACCTCTTTTGCAAGACTTGTGATCATTGTCAAAGTGCAGGTTTGGGTTCTCGAAATTAAATGCCATAAACCCCTATTCTTATTGTTGAAATCTTTGATTTTTTGGGGGATAGATTTCATGGGACCCTTTCTCTCTTCTTTTGGTAACATTTACATTATCTTGGTTGTTGATTACATGTCAAAATTGGTGGAACCAAAAGCCACCAAGAAATTCTAAGGTTGTTGTAGATTTTGTAAAGTCTAACATTTTTGTAAGGTTTAGAATGCCAAGAACCATAATTAGCAATAGAGGTATATTCTGCACCAGGTCAATTGATGATTTGTTAAGAAAATATAACATCACATACAGGGTCTCCACTGCATATTATTTGTAAACAAGTGCACAAACTAAAGTGTCAATTAGGAAGTGAAAACCATTTTTGAAAAGATAGTTAATCTGAATCACAAAGATTGGAGTTTGTGACTCGATGACGCACTTTGGGAATACAAGACAACATACAAGCTGCCTATTGGAATGTCCCCTTATCAGTTGGAATATGATAAGCAATGTCATCTTCTAGTTGAGTTAGAACATAAAGTGTTTTAGGTGGTGAAGTAGTGCAACATGGAGATGGAGGCCTTAGGACAACAAAGGAAGCTTTAATTGCAAGAGCTAGAGGAAATTAGGAATGATTCCTATGAGAGTTCAAGAATTTACAAGGAAAAAACTAAGGCTTTTCATGATAAGATGATATCCTGCAAGACTTTCATTGTAGGACAAAAAGTTCTTCTATTACACGCACACCTTAAGTTGTTTCTAGGTAAGTTATATTCTCGTTTGGTTGGATCATTTACTGTTACTAATATTTTTCTCATGGTGTAGTTGGAATATAAAGCATGAAGATAGGAAGAACAATCAAGGTGAATGGGCACATTTAAAGCCATACTATGAGGGTTTTGTGACGCAAAATGTGAAGGAGGTACTGCTTGACAAGCCAGCTCACCTTGATGAGTGAAATGGATCTACATTAGGCCGAGGACAATAAACTAAGCACTTATTGGGAAGCAACCCAAAGGATGGAGAGCACGCCATAACATATTTGATTTTTCTTACTCTCCTTCACTCTATCGTTTTATTAATTTCTATTTTTTATTTTGCTGTTACATTTGTTTTTCTATTTTCCAAATTTTCAAAAATATTTGAAAAATAAAAATGTCAAAACCCCTATTGATCAAGTAAGTCCTCCATTCACTTATTTTTCTTTACTCTTAAATATAAAGGACATTGTTTAGTTTAAGTTTGGTGGTATGGCCCAAAAAATTAAAATTCAAAAAATTAAGAAAATTAAAAAAATTGCATTTTTGTCTCTTTTGGTTTCAATTTTCCCTAAATTAAATTTGTGTATTTTGTTTTATTTTGAGTTGATGTAATGGTTGATGATAAAACCTGTTTTGAAATGTATATAGCTCTTGAAAAGTGATAATCATTATCTCATATGTATGCTTAATTCATCTGTTAGTTCTCTTTTACTTACGATTCCTTTGAACACTTAAATGCACATAACCATGACCACTTAGTTGTTTCCATGCTTAGAGAATGTTTATGTAATTCAGTAACTTTTTAAATCTCCTTAGATTTCATAACTCTAGAACTTGTTTGATTATCTCTTGAGGTAAAATCCTAGGTTGCATAATATTTTTGAGAAATCATTTAGGTCATCTTTGGACTGTTTGAGATTTTCTGAGCTTACCTTATGATACACATTATATCTCTAGTCACCATATTTGAGCCTCAAACACAAATTATAAATTAGTTGTTATTTATTTTCTATCCTTTTTAATTCTTCACCCATAAGACATGTTGATTAGTCTGTAATATATTTTGAAGTTTAATTGCAAGTAATTTATTTTGAAGTTTATTTTTGCATATGAGAGAAACAACAGTGTTGTGATTTATCATTTTGATGCAAAAATAAAAAATAAAAAAATAAAAAATGCAAAAAAATTGAAAAAACGTATATGTAAAAAATATATAGTTAAAAAAATCAAAAAAAGCAAAAACAAAAAAAAAAAAACGGATGACATTGGAAGAGATTCGAAATCTTGTTTTATATAAGTGGGATCTAATTTTGTGTTCGCTTGGGTCTGAGAACCAATGTATATTTTATGGGTGATTTGCACCTTTCACTTTTATCCAAATATCTTACCCATTACCTAAGCCATACATTACAAGGCTTATAAAGTCCTAATGATCCTAAGTGTTATGTTAGTCTACATTAGTGAAGGGAGATATGAAAGATAATAGAATTTTTAATTTTTGCACTTAAACATGTTTTTAATTACTGATTTGCATAAACTAATTCAGGCCACAACAACTAAGGGTAAATGATTTTCACACACACAGAGGATTTAAGTAAGATAAAGTTAATGGGTTAAATTCATAATGTTTTGAATCTTTCCTAAGCTATATAATCTACAAAATTTTTAAGGCTTGCTTTTAAAACATGAACTCAAAAGTTGTGTGTTTTTATGTGTTTTCTTATTAGTTTTTTTCTTTCTTTTGCTTGAGCGCAAGCAAAATGCTAAGTTTGGGGATAACACGTAAAAATGCATATATTTATAAGGTTGAAATTGTTCTTTTTACATTTTTATTTTTAATTAATGTTGGAAAAATAGTACGCAATGGAATTTTAAAAATTTTATATCAGAGTATTTTCCAAAACATAAGTTTGACACGCTATATGCATAAATTAACTAGATTTTACTAACCTTGTAAATGCTGAAAAGCTTTCTCAATTAGTGAAGATAAGTAACGTTCCAGAAGGACCTCAACCAATTGGCCTTCTGTGCTATTATCTATCCATGATCGGAGTGAGTGTGGGCTCACATGTATACATCTTCCACCAGGCGATTCTCCTTCCAACCAATTGAGAGAACCCAAAGCAAGTATTCGCGAGTTGTGAACAAGAGCTCTTAGGGAGTTTTCAGAATCTCACTAGTAGAGTTTCACTCTTAATCTCTCAATTGATCAAAATGATAAAGAGACTCACTCTGCTTTTATAGAGGTTGGGTCCAAGAGTTAGTCCTTATTAGATAAGGCCTCAAAAATTCAAATCAGAATCCAACCAAGATCATAATATGATAGAATCTATGTGGAAACACGTGGTCTTTTAATCACTGGTCGGCAGGTTGAACTGGCAGATCGGCCTGCTGAATCTCCTCAATTAGCAAGCCAAAGTTAGAGATCGGCTTGTTGAACATCCAATAAAAGATCCTTGTAAATCTTTATTTTTGACCCGAGATTCTTAAGATAGAGCCTCAGTTTTAATTCAAATAACCCAATAGAGAAGTAATCTAATTAAAACAGTCATATCTAGATAATCTCTAGGAAAATAAATATTCCTGATAATTCAACAAATTTAAATTGAATTGATTTAAAATTAATCCAACCGATAAACATACATGAATTATCCATTTCCATTAATTCATCAAGTTTATCTTGAATTAATTTTGTCACAAAATTAATTCAACTGATAAACAAACATGAATTATCTAATTTTATCGAATTTCAGCCAATCTGATAAATCTAACATAAGTTACCAATTACTAGAAAAGTATGCTGTATCTTTACAGGATTTTTGTGAGCTAACAAAGGGGACTTGATGGACCTATATAGTTCAAGCTCCTGATAATTATGAAACCCAACATCCTAGATATCCATTTCATAATTATCAACTCCAACACTACTCCACTAAAAGCTTAGAGCTGCACTCTCGAACTATATAGAATTATGAAGCCCGTGTTGCTAAGTCTTCATGACATATCACAATGTATCGTATCCCTATAGGCTTATCCATAATTGACTTAAGGACAAGTTCTGCCTTACCTTCTCGATTATTTTTATCTTACATTCCATTATCTCACCATCGAAAAACTTACCATCCAAAGACAGTATACCATTTGGTTACACCTATGTATCCAAATGGTTGAGTGCTCTAGTTTTTCAATTACAAGATAACATATATAAGAGGATATCATTACTCCTAAAGAGGAGCTATGGATTTTATATCTATAAATAACAGGTCTATGCTACCAAAAGTCATGCTTCTAACGTACCGGCATGCATACCACTATTAAAATGTAGGTGTCACCCTTTGATACATCAAAAGACACAAGTTAAGACAATAGGCCTACTATTCATCTCAGGAGTAAGATACGATATAAAGGATTGTCTAAAGTGAACCAATTTACCGAGATAGAATTATTAATCTAAATCAATTAACTTTATGTCCTGATCCAACACATCGTCATCTATGATAATGTACCAATGTTTCTATTCGTGTAGTCTACCTCCAATGGCTAAGATAAACCATCTCCCAATAGGGATATAGACAACATAACAATCTTTACATAAATAAAGTGTCCAACTTTATTCCCTCGATTGTGGATCTTATGATTACCTTAAGAATCGTGTCTTCTGCATAATCTGTCCATCATATGCTTAATTCTTAAACGTTTAGACCGATAGTCTAAGACTTTTGTTTGCTTAACATATATTCAACAAATATGAACATAAAGAAGACAAGTTTTGGTATATAAATAATGAATAAATTTTTTATTGATAAGAATGTCTCCAAAAACATATTACATTTTTACTCCTTAGTGCATACACGTCTAACAATCTCCCACTCGCGCTAAGTGAGCAAATATGACAAATCTCGCATCCCCATAGCTTCCACATGCCTCTCGAAGACTCTTCCAGTAAGTGTCTTCATGAATGGATTAGCTAAATTGTGCTCTGACTTGATTTGCACACCGTGACATGCTTGCCCTCGACGAAGTCCTTTATCACATGATATTTTCAATCAATATGCTTACTATTCTTGTGAAATCTTGGTTCCTTAGCATTAGCTACTGCCATATTGTTATCACAGTATAGTGATACCGTCTTATCCATACTAGGAACTACCTCAAGATTCCTAAAGAACTTACAAAGTCATACTGCTTCTTTCGAAGCATCACTAACTGCCACATACTCAGCCTTTATAGTTGAATCCAAACTGCAATCTTGCTTTACACTTCTCTAACTGATGGCATTGCTGCCTAGAGTAAACACAAACCTAGAAGTCGATCTCCTCGAATCCAGATAGGATTGAAAATCTGAATCAGTATATCCTAGAAGAGTTAAGTCCTCACCCAAATATACAAGCATATACCCTTGAGTCCTTCTCAGGTACTTGAAAATATGCTTAACCGTAACCCAGTGATTCGGTCTTGGATCTGCTTGAAATTGACTTACAATCCCGACCACATAAAAAATATCTGGTCGTGTCCAAAGCATGGCATACATGAGATTACCCATTGCCAAAGCATAAGGCACCTTATTCATGTATTCTCTTTCCTCCTCAAACTTTGGAGACTCTTTCTTAGAAAGAGTAATTCCAAACCTAGATGGTTGCCTACTTTTCTTAAAATCCTATATTGCAAACCTCCTGAGAATTTTATCTATGTAGTCGGCCTGGGACAAAACTATCATTTTGTTCCTTTTATCTCAAAAAATCTAGACACCAAGAACAAAATTAGCCTCACCCAAGTCTTTCATGTCAAATTGCTTGGTCAACCATAATTTGACTGATAATAATGCCCCAACGTCATTGCCAATTAGCAGAATATCATCTACATAGGGCAGTGGAAAAACTATTTTTCTATCCTTAATGTGTTTGTAAACACATGGCTTATCCACATTTTGTGAGAACCCATAAGTCTTGATCACCTGATCAAATCTTATGTTCCAAGAATGGGAAGCCTACTTAAGTCCATAAATTAACTTTAGCAGCTTACAAACCTTACCCCCTTGACCCTTGACCTTGAACCTGTCTGGTTACTCCATATAAATGGACTCATCAAGATAGCCATTTAGAAAAGCCGTCTTGACATCCATCTATCAAATCTCATAGTTGAGAGCGGCAGCTATGGAAAAGAGAATCTGGATGGACTTAAGCATGGATACAGGCAAAAAGGTTTCCTTGTAATCGATTCCTTCCTTTTGTGTATAACCCTTAGCTACCAGTCTAGCCTTAAAGGTTTCGACCTTTCCATCCACTCCTCTTTTCCTCTTGTAGATCCACTTAAACCTTATGGGTTTTATCCCTTTGGGAAGATCCATAAGCTCCTAGACCCGATTAGTCTCCATAGACTTTATCTTTGTGTTTATGGCCTCTGTCTAGAGTTTTGAATCAACATCCTCTATAGCTTCTGCATAAGTATAAGGATCCTTGTCATGTTTATCCAGTTCAGTCAAGAAGGCCACCCCATTGAACATATACCTCTCAGGTTGACGCTCGATTCTCCCACTATGCCGAAGCCCTTAGGCTATTGTTCAGGTTTGTTTGGTTTTTCTACACTTATCGGCATGGTTTTATTCAGAACCTCCAGAGTGATTGGATCACTCCTTAACTCCTTAAGCACCATTTTGCTTCAAGGCTTAAAGTCGTCCATGTAACTCTCCTCAAGAAAAGTTGCATTAGTTGAAACCACAACTTTATTTTTCTTTGGGTTATAGAAATAACCCCCTTTAGTCCCTTTTGGATATCCTACAACACGCAAACTTTCAAACGTGTTTCCAATTTATTCACATCCTTAAACAGGACATGAACTGAACATCCCCATATACGAATATGGTTTAAGGATGTCTTCATGCCCGTCCATAACTAGTAAGGAGTTTTAAGGACCAATTTTGAAGGCACGTTATTCAAAAGATGACATACGGTTTGCTGTGCATATCTACCAAAGGATAAAGGCAAGATGAATAACTCATCATGGACCTAACCATGTCCAATAAAGTCCTATTTCTTCTTTCCGCCATGCCATTCTACTGTAGAGTGCCTGACATAGTCAAATGGGATAAAATCCCATTCTCTAATAAGTGTCCTAAGAACTCATCAGAAAGGTACTCACCATCTCGATTGGATCGAAGTGTTTTTATGGGTCTATCCAATTGCTTTTCTACTTCAGCCTGAAACTCCTGAAACTTGTCAAAAGTTTTGCTTTTGTGGTGCATCAAGTACACATACCCATACCTTGAGTAACCGTCAATAAAAGTGATGAAGTACTCATAACCTCCTCGTGCCCGAATGCTCATCGATCTGCAAACATCACTATGCATAAGTTCTAGAACACCTTTGGCCCTATTGCCCTTACACCCGAATGGTCATTTGGTCATTTTACCCTCCAAATAAGAATCAAATTGTGGTATAGATTCCATCTTTAAGTCCCTTAAAGGTCCATCCCTTACCAACCTTTAAATCCTATTCAGGTTAATATGACCAAGGCCCAAATGCCAACGATAAGTCTTATTAGAGTGAGAAGTTTTAAGTCTTTTAGAGTTATTATCATTTATCTCAATATTAAGCAGTAAGTCCATTTTAGGTTTGATAAAATATATACTATTTTGCATCCATCTAGAATAGATAAAAGATTTGTTTTTACGAATCAACACTTTATTATTAAATTAAACCAAATAGGAGTCTTTAAATAAACAAGCTATAGAAATTAAATTCCTCTTAAATTTAGGAATATAAAAACAATCTTGCAAAATTAAACTCTTATGATTATCAAAATAAAGATAGACATCTCCCACTACTTTCGCTAAGGCCAAGGTTCCATCGCCTATCTGAAGCATGAAGTCTTCATGAAGTAGACTTCTCGTTTCTATGAACCCCTGTAGAGAAATACAAACATGATTAGTTGCACCAGATTCTATGACCCAAATGTCACTGGATTCCTTAACCAAACAAGTTTCTAAATACAGAAGATCACACCTACCTCCTTTAGAAAGGAAGTCCTTGCAATGCTTTTTTATGTGCCTGACCTTCCCATTGAAGAAGTACTTTAGCTTCTTTGGGTTGTTGTTCTTCTTCTTCTTGCTCTTGTTATTAGTAGGAATAGAAGACTTCTCATTCTTGGCCCATTGCTTCTTTCCATTCCTAGAGTTGGGATTGGAACCAAAAGCAACCACCAAATTGGCCTCTCCACCCATAGAAGGCTCCCTGATCAGCAGTTCAAACTCTTGTAACTATTTTATCAACTCTGTTAAGGTCATATCCCGTCTACTACTTAAATTAAAAGTAGCTCTAAATGTAATAAATTCCTTAGACAGAGTATCAAAGACCATAGTCATCTGAGTTTTAGCATCGATGTCGGCTGCATTGGATTGTGCCTCAGCGAGGTAACTCATGACCAACATCATGTGCTCCGTTATAGACGTCCCCGGCCTCTACTTATAGTTCAAGAGTTTCCAAAGTGCCTCTTGCCGCTTTGTTAGGGCCTAGCCTCCAAACATGCCTTCTAGATTATCCAAGATTTGCTTAGCAATCTCATAATCCTCATGTTGAGCCAACAACACGTTATTCATGCTAGCCATAACATAGCAGCAGGCCTAATCGTTTGCATCTTTCCAACAATTGTACGTTTGGATTTGCTCATTAGCAGAGTCTCCCATAGGCTTGGGGGGACAAGGGGTTGTTTGCACAAATTTCAGTTTCTCAAAGGAGTGGACGATATCTAAGTTCCATTTTCAATCATTATAATTCTTTTTGGTTAATTGGTTTTTGTCAAGTATCAAAGATAAAGCGCATTTAGACGTTTTTTAATCTACAATAAAGAATCATATACCAAACATAAACAAACAAAGCATAATAATTTAGTAAGATAACACAATCATGTAAAAAACATACAAATGTGTTTATGTATCAAAACCTTGAAAATATCACAACGTCACAACGATAATTCCCAACTCAAAATTCAACAAGCTCCTAGAGAGTCATGCCAAATTCAATCAGGGACATGGATCCCCTCCTGATTAATATATGCCATCCAGGACCCATACGATCTAGCATATATTAATAATCATTTCTTTGGCCATTAATTTTATTAACAGAGCTCTTAGGGGAGGTTAATAATAAAATTAACATGAGTGTATAACCATCGTTTCAATATTTTATCTAGGGTGTGCAATGATAAATCATGCTAAAATTCCTTATTCTCTCGTAGATCCAATCTAGGACATGATAGAAATCCCTTCCTAGGGGTTGGGACTACCATGTTCTTTTTATGGATCAACGATGAAGGCCTTAGGTCCTTTCTTTGAAAATCTTCTGCCACTCATTCTTTTGAAATCAAGGTTTTATTTTAAGAACATGTATCAACAATTTTAAATGAACAGCATTCCCTATTATATATGGCATGTTATCAATGTACATGGCAAATCATATTATAATGCAGACAAGCAAAGCTACAAGCAAAATAATAAGAAATGACCGTAATATTATGGTTCCACCCTAGAGAATAGAAAAATAAAGATTAAAAGAGAATAATCGAAACATTTTATCGATTCTTCATCCTTGAATCCTCAAGCTGTATCCTTATTCATGTAATGTCCATCTTTAAGTCTTCAATCCCGCATAGATTGAATACTCCATATTTCCGGTCATATCCAAATTTAATGTTTCTCATAATTATCCCAAAAATAAAATTAAAATTGTATCGAAAACTACACCTTTTTTAGAATAATATCTAGCTCTCTGCCGGCAAGCCAATCTATATAATTGGCCTACCGGTCATGACCCTCAGGCTTGCTGATCTTTTCAGGTCGACCTGTCTATTATGAAAGTTCAGCCTGTCGAACTAAAAAGTTCAGGTTACCACCAGAACTACTTGATTTTTGCCCCGCTGTCGGCTTACCAAACCTCACTCCGACTTGCCGATCTGCGACCCTCGGCCTACCAAACTAGAGGGTTCGGCATGCCAACTAAGCAGAAATTATCCTTTTTAGAAAATACAATTTCTAATGCAATTTATCAATTTTAGTTTCAACAATTCAAAAACATAAAATTAAAGACTCAAGAAATACCTGGGAATGCTATCATCCATCTTCTAGATCCGCCTTCTAGATCTGTCTTCTGCAAATGATTATTTAATTACAAAATTCTTATAAATTTAAAATTAATAATAATTCTTAGATGGAGATGATAGTCCACCATGTAATTATCTAAAAAACCTAGATACACATTCTAACCTCTAAGAAACCATAACCGGTATAAATTAATTAATTATTAATTAATTAAATAATAATTTAGTCAACCATAATTAATTAATAAACATTCACTATATAATCCATGACAATATAAAAATATATAGAAACTCTAGAGTGCCAACACTCTATAAAATTAAATTCAAGTATAGGAGAGATTAAGATCACATACTTTGCATATATAGCATGATCACAAACTCGTAAATTTAAGTAAAAACCATGACTCTGATACCAATTGTTGGAAAAATAGTATGCAGTAGAATTTTAAATATTTTATATTAGAGTATTTTCTAAAAGACAAGTTTGACATGCTATATGTATAAATTAACCAGATCTTACTAACCTTGTAAATGCCAAAAGGCTTCCTCAATCAATGAAGAGAAGTAACGTTCTAGAAGGACCTCAACCAAATGGCCTTCTTTGCTATTCTTTATCCACGATCGGAGTGAGTGTAGGCTCACACATACAGCTCTTCCACCAGGCGAATCTCCTTCTAGCCAATTGAGAAAACCCAAAGCTAGTGTTTGTGATTTATGAACAAGAGCTCTCAAGGAGTTTTAAGAATCTTACTAGCAGAGTTTTACTCTTAATCTCTCAATTGATCTAAATGATAAAAAGACTCACTCTACTTTTGTAGAGTTTGAGTCCAGCAGTCAGTCCTTATCAAATAAAGCCTTAAAAATTTGAATCAAAATCAAACGAGGATCATAATCTAATAAAATCTGCATAAAAATGCATGATCTTTTAATCACCAATTGGCAGGCCAAATTGGCAGATCAACCTATTGAACTGGCAGATCTACCTGCCAAACCTCGTCAATCGGTAGGCAAAACTTAGAGATCGGCCTACCGAACATGTGATAAAAGATCCTAACGAATCTTTATTTTTCACTCGATATTCTTAGGATAGAGCCTTAGTTTTAATTTAAATAACCTAATAGAAAAGTAATCTGATTAAAACAATCATATCTAGATAATCTCTAGGAAAATAAATATTCCTGATAATTCAACAAATTTATCATGAATTGATTTAAAATTAATCCAACCAATAAACAGACATGAATTATCCGTTCCCAATAATTCATCAAGTTTATCTTGAATTAATTTTGTCACAAAATTAATTCAACTGATAAACAGACATGAATTATCTGGTTTTATCGAATTTTAGCTAGTCTAATAAATTTAACATAAGTCACTAATTATTAGAAAAGTACGCTGTATTTTTACAGGATTTTTGTGAGCTAGCAAAGTGGACCTGATAGACCTATATAGTTCAAGCTCCTGATAATTATGAAACCCAATATCCCAGATATCCATTTCATAATTATCAACTCTAACACTACTCCACTAAAAGCTTGGAGCTGCACTCTCGAACTATATAGAATTATGAAGCCCGTGTTGCTAAGTCTCCATGACATATATCGTATCCCCATAAGATTATCCATAATTGGCTTAAGGACAAGTTTTGCCTTACCTTCCCGATTATTTTTATCTTACGTTCCATTATCTCACCATTGGAAAACTTACCATCCAAAGACAGTATACCATTCGGTTACAACCATGTATCCAAATGGTTGAGTGCTCCAGTTTTTCAATTATAGGATAATGCATATGAGAGGATATCACTACTCCTAAAAAGGAGCTATGGATTCCATATCTATGAATAATGGGTCTACATTACCAAAAGTCATGCCTCCAATGTACCGGCATGCATACCACTATTAAAATGTGGGTGTCACCCTTTGGTACATCAAAAGACACAAGTCAAGACAATGGGCCCACTATTAATCTCAGGATTAAGATACAATACAAATTATTATCTCAAGTGAATCAATTTACCAAGATAGAATTATTAATCCAAATCAATTCACTTTATGCCCCGATCTAACACATCGTCACCTATGACAATGTGCCAATGTTTCTATTCATGAAGTCCACCTCCGATGGCCAAGACAAACCATCTCCCAATAAGGATATAGACAACATAACAATCTTTACATAAATAAAGTGCCAAACTTTATTCCCTCAATTACAGATCTTATGATTTAGACCGTCACCTTAAGAATCGTGTCTTACACATAATCTGTCCATCATATGCTTAATTCTTAAAGGTTTAGAATGATAGTCTTAGACTTTTGTTTGCTTAACCTACGTTCAACAAATATGAACGTAAAGAGGACAAGTTTTAGTATATAAATAATGAATAAATTCTTTACTGATAAGAATGTTTCCAAAAACATATTACATTTTTACTCCTTAGGGCATACACGTCTAACATTTAAATCCTCTAGTAAAGTATTTTTGCATATCTTTAGTATTTTGGTGTGTTTTCTCTAAAAATGTATTTATTTGTAAGTTTTAATTTGTAAATATATTTAAGTAATTAAAAAATACTTTTAAATCTTAAGTTGTGTATTTGATGAAACCAAATTGGCTTTGTACCATAAATATTATGTTTTTAAGTGTCTTTATAGATGTTTATAGTATATATTATAAAATAGTATATATTATAGTACTATAGATTATGTCAAAGTATATACTAATGTAAGAGTATATATCTAATAGTTCATGATAAAAATAGATATATATATATATATAATATTATATATTAAAGTAAGTATATATATATTGGAGTACGATTTGGCTAAGCTCAAATCGTCTATTGAGGCCCGAAAAGTGGATTCAGAGTTGCAGTTGAAGCCAATCGAGCCCAACAAGATCGATAAAAAATTGTTCGACAAGAGAAGCATAATTTGTCTACCGTATTATCGAGTTAAGGCTTCAATTGATTCAATCGATTACAAATCAATTGTATATTTAGATAACTTTTTTTGTCATTGCAGGTTTGATCGCCCAAGTGTCTATTCAATGGGATTGATTCACACAATCTGATGGTTATGAGTATGTCCAGTCATGAACTTTAGACGTTAGGGGTGCTTGATTATTGCAGCATATCGCGGATTGACATGTGTCCCACTATTGGATTACCTCAAGCACTATCATCCCCACTTTGTCAATTAAAAGGCACGACTTCTATTCATCTTCTATATAAAGGAATGCCATCTTTATTTGTAGACAAAAAAAAAAAAAAAAAGAGATGCAGAAACTCTGCCGAAATTTCTTCTCATTTTCATAATCATCTTTGTAATCTATAGATCTTAAATTCATACATAGTGAAGAAAAGCAGACGTAGCGCTCTTTATAGAGTGAACCACTATAAATCTGCTTGTATGGTATCATTTATCTTTTTAGTACTACTTTTGTTCATTTGGTTTGGTTTTAAAATTACTTTTCTATAATTAGTTTGATAAGTTTTCTTTGAAGTTAAATTGTAACGCCCCTTACGGACGTCACAGATGTCATTACATTCATCCTTGTTATCATTATTTAAGATAAACTATTTAAATTAAAAACGTAATTTAATAAACATATCCCCAGGATCCATACATACTTATATCAACATGCCGAACATGACTCATATTTAGAACTTCAACCATCAATAGGCCATCCAAGGCTCTACAAAATTAGAGTTTTAAAACACTTAGATCAGCAGGCCCATATCAACATCGGCAGTTCGATCCATAACATACACTAGAAGGATCGACCTGCCGAACTAACACATACACTAAAATACAACAAAACATTAAGCGTCTACCATGTATGCATTATAAATGACATAAACACTTTGAGCACATCAATTCTACATGACCATCACTTGTCATCATACTCAAAATAAAATGATCAGTAACATTATGTTACAAAGAAAATACTTAACGTCGTTAAATATCTAACATTAATAATTACATAAAAAATGGCGGATGTCATAATTCTCCCCACCTTGTAGGAGTTTCGTCCTCAAAACTCAAAACATTTGTGGATATCTAACCCTCATGTCGTCTTTACATTCCCATGTAGCTTCTTTCACTTGGTAATTTTGCCATAACACCTTGACTAAAGGAATCTCTTTATTCCTTAAGATCTTGGTTTTTTTATCTAAAATCTCCATTAGCTTTTCTTTATAGCAGAGGTCATCTCGTATTTCAATCACCTATGGCTTGATCACGTGTGCAGGATCTAGGACATACTTTTTGAGCATTGAAACATGAAACACATTGTGAATAGCTGACATCTCTGATGGCAATCTCAATTGATACACTACCTTGCCTATCCGCTTCACGATTTCATAAGGTCCAATAAACCTCAAGTTTAACTTGCTTTTCCTTCTGAACCTCATTATTCCTTTCATTGGTGCAATCTTTAGGAACATGGAATCGCCTATAGCAAATTTTAATGGCCTTGTTCTTTTATCGGTGTAACACTTTTGACGGCTATGAGCGGTCTCAATTCTCTTCTTTATCAACTTTATCATCTCAGAAGTTTTATTAACAAAATTAGTCTTTTCACCATCGACGCTTTCCATCATCTTCTTTTCACCAACTTCATGCCAACATATAAGCAACCTATATGTCTGCCAATATAGAGCCTCATAAGGTGCCATTCTAATCGTCGCTTGGTAGCTGTTGTTAAGTGAATTCCGCTAATGGTAATATTTTACACCAACTGGTCTTGTAATCGAGGATATAGGCTCGAAGCATATCCTTTAAGATCAAATTTTTCCTCATTGTTTGGCCATCAGTATAAGGATGAAAGGCTGTGCTGAACTGCAACTTAGTTCCCATCATAGTCTATACACTTTTTCAAAATTTGGACGTAAACCTGCAATTGCAATTAGAGATGATAGACTTAGGAACTCCATGAAGTCGTACTATCTTCTTAACATAAAGTTCTGCTAATCGCTTCATAGAGTAAATTATCTTCATGGGGATGAAATGTGTTGTTTTGGTCAGTCGACCAATAACAACCTAAATGGCATCATATCCATTCATAGACCTGGGCAAACTGGTAATGAAATCCATCACAATTTCTTCCTATTTCCATTTCGGTATCTGAATTGACTATAAATCGTTGAGACGTCTTTGGTATTCAACTTTGACTTGCTGACATGTCAAGCATTCTTCACATACATTGCAACGTCACATTTCATTCCAAACCATCAAAAACTATCCCTTAGATCGTTGTACATCTTTGTTGCACCTGGATGAATTGAGTAAGGAGTATCGTGAATTTTTGCTAAGATTGTTTCCCTTGAACCATCAACGTTGGGAACACATAAGTGGTTCTTAAGATATAGAGTTCTATCATCTGCAATACGAAACTCTTCACATTTTCCTTCCTTGATTTCTTGCTTAATCCTCGCGAGGCTTAAATCTTCGCCTTGCTTACTCCAAATCTCATCAAACAGTGATGGAGCAAAAGTTAGTGCTGAAAGTTGTCCTATTGTGATTTCCAAACTGAAGTCTAGAATTTCTTTCCTTAAAGACTGAGACATCGCCTGTAATGACATCAACGTTGCAACAGTCTTCCTACTCAAAGCATCAACCACTCGATTCGCCTTTCCAGATAAAGGATTTCATAATCATAATCCTTCATCAACTCTCACTTACTTTACTGCCTTACATTCAGGTCCTTCTAAATAAAGAAGTACTTTAATCTTTGATGATCAGTGAAGATCTTATATTGAACACCATACAAGTACTATCTCCAAATCTTTAGCACAAAAACTATTGCTGCCAACTCAAGATCATGAGTAGGATAGTTCTTCTCATAATGTTTTAGTTATCTCGATACTTAGGCAATTACTCTATCATTTTGCATCAAAACTACACCAAGGCCCATCTTAAAAGTAGCATTGTAAATTACAAATCCATCGTTTCCTTTAGTAATAGCCAAGATTGTAGCTGTAGTCAACCTTTTCTTTAGTTCTTGAAAACTCTTCTCGCATGCATCCGTGTTAGTGATATGCCCTAGGCCAATTATGTAATGACTACATATTGATTTCATTACATTTGCATTTTATTAATAAAGAGGCATTTTCATTATTGTTTTTTATTCTAATTCTATGAATAGTTAATTCTATCTAAGGACATCAAGTATGT
>CAMOHE010025922.1:0-16615 GCA_946598075.1 Artocarpus hirsutus | reverse complement strand
CCAAGGAAAGGAGTTTTTAAAGAATCATTTTATGATTATTTTTGTTTTGAGTATGTTCATATATTTTAAGGATATATAATTTTATAAATTTTGTAAATGTTTGTTTACTGTATTTTTATAAATTTTCTTCCCCATTTGAAGTTTTAAAACTTGTTTTAAAAAGAATTTTTTTTTTTTTTTTGTTCGGCCTGCCGACCATACTGGTCGGACTGCCGAAGTTTTTCAATCGGCCTGCCGGATGCTAAGCATCGGCCTGCCGATCTTTTGGATTTTGAAAACCCCATTCTGCAAGGCCTCGGACGGCCTGCCGATGGGTGACCTTCGGCCTGCCGGTTGAGTTCGGCCTGCCGAAGGTAAAAGTTCGGCCTGCCGGCCGAGACATGTACAAAGAATTTTGTCTCTTGTTTTTCAAGTGCCATTTAAGTTTAAATAATATTAGCAAACTATTTATACAATGTCTATGGGAAAAGCAAATTGTTTTTAATTAAGAAAGATTATGATTTCTTATAAATAGTATTTGTATATTTCTGTATTCTATAAAAAAAAAAATGTATGCAAAGATCCTGGGAATGCTTTTCCAAACTATGATTACAATTACATGTTATCAATTACAATAGTTTGCTTCAGATTTAACGAATGAATGTAACGATATCTGTGACGTCCAAAAAAAGGGGGGCGTTACACTCTCAATTCTAAAGACAAAATTGGACTGTCAATGGCTTTTCACTGTCGTACCTATGTGTGCACAATTCTTAAGGTTCATAACCTTAAGCTCTGATATCATTCTGTCACACCCCAGAGTACGGGAGGTAATATGGCGGGTTAATTGAGTTAATTAAATCAAAGTTTTAATTAAATGTACAAGTTTAAGGGTTTTATTAATAGTGAAAAATGTGGCATTTTGAAATCTTTTAAATCAAACATTTATAATAACTAAACAAATAAGACAATATAAAAAGGAAATAAAATAATAAAGGAGGAGGAATACGCGTTGGGTTCCACTGATTCACAATTTGTGCATACATATAGTATCGACAATATTTAAATTACAATCGTAGTCCAAGATAAAGAGAGATTAAAGTAATACATGTCTTGATTAATTTATAAAATAACCTACCCAGGGTCTTCTATGGTCTGTGAGTCCAGTCGATGGACACTTTGCTTGTCCTAAACGGATTCCACCTAAAGGGAAAAAAGGTTTAAAAACAAGTAAAAGTGAGCGAAAGGCTCAATAGGACTGTTTGTTACGCATAGATAAATAATTAAAATATACAATTTACCTTTCAAAGGAAATGAATTAGAAAATGAAATTAAATAAATAAACAATTGAAATCATTTACGCAAATTTTTATTTAAAAATTGCTCGTCCAAAAGTACCTTTTTATCTTTTTCTGGGCAAACCATGATATTCACCACCGAAGTGGCCCAACTAGGTTTCGGGACCTACCCCTAAGGTTGCGCTTCCCATGACCCAATCCCTGTACATGGCATCATGCTCTATTTTATAATTTCGGACGGTACCAATTGACACGTTTGGTGTCACATCATGATTATGTCTCTTTTACCGAATATTCTTATTACATTCATTATGATCATTCATTATTTAACCAATAATGAAAATATACAATAAACCTCATTTCTTGAAAACATTTAAGAAGGAAATTCTTTGTGGACAATCCCTTTTAAAAACATTGCTATCAAGGAGAAAAGATAGAAATCCTACCTCAATACTCGTGTCAGTGCCCCACACAGTAATTTCGGTCCGTTACACGTTAGCTCCACGAAACCTCGGACAACCTTAAATATACAAACTGAGTTTATCAGTATCTAGCTTAAAACATTCTATGTCATCAAATTGTCTCATAGTGTCCTAGTGTGCCATTTGAATTTATAAATCATATTATATTGATGAAAGCTAAATTAGGGTTCAAAATGGTAAAATAGGTTAAAAATCATAAAATTTCACCATGTCGATTGGCCTGCCGAATGCCCTGGTTCAGCAGGCCAAACTTTTCCACGTTCGGCCTACCAGACGTATGAATCCGATCTGCTGAACCCTTGAATCCGGCCTTCCAAACAAGAGCCTACTGATCTAAAAAAATTCTAGAATTTTCCCGCACGGGTTCTCGACCTCCAAAGCTCAAACCTTTATTCTAACCTATTGTATCAGTTCTCAGGCATGAGAATCATATCTAAATGATAGAAAAACATCGTAAAACTCTTTTGAACCAATTTAAACAAGATTTGTGCAAAAATTTTGAATTAATCTAAAAATAGAGAAAAATGGAGAAAAATAGAAAATCTTGATTCAAATCCATTTTTGATCAAACAAAGGCTTAGATTCTAGTTGCTCTAAGTTTCTCTAACTTATATCAAAGGTTTTCTAGGCGTAGAAGAGCTTAAGTTTCAAAATGCAAGAAAAATTGAAAAATTAGAAAAGTTTTGAAAATTTGAAAACTAACATTAGATAAAGCTTTGAATTGTGTTTTTGGTTGCTCAATCATGCTCCCGAGCTTCCAATCCACGAAAAACCGAAGCTTGGGCTTGTTTTTGATTCAAACATTTTAAGAGAAATCGAGAGAGAGGGAAAGGCAGAGAGAAGAGAGAGACGAGTGAGAGAGTGAACGTGAGAAAGAGGAAAAGAGAGAGAGTTTAAATAAACAAAGAGAGAAAGAAAGAAGCAAAGCCAACAAAAGAAACCATGTATCATCCACGGTTTTGAAAAAGGACATGGTTGGCATTTGACAAATAATTTTGTTTCAAAATTTCAAATAACAAACAAAAATAATTAAGAGTAACTAAAAATCATTAAAATAATAAAAAATATCATTAATTTAAAAATGTCACAAAATGATGAAATTAAGTTTAAAGGATTTTTTATGGTGCACTAATCCATTATTTCATAAACTGATAACACTTGATTAATTTCGAGGTGTTACAAGTTTTCTTAGCAGTTTTTATGTTTTTCTACATCAAAATTGTATTGAATATAAGAAAAGTGGAAAACCAAAAATGGTGTTTGTTTTTATTTATGTTTATAAAAATGTGTATTGAGTTTATAAGTCCTTAAATATGAAAGAAAAAGTAATTAACAGTGGTTTCAAACTACATTAGCCATTTAATAAATGCATATCAATCAATCACGATTTAAGTACCATTTCCAAAAAATAATTCTGAAATAAAAACCAAATGAGATATGTTTCTCTTTCTCACCTCTAACTGACATTGATAGTGGTGAGATCGGATCACAAGGATAAGAGGTCTTAATCCAATTTGTTATTTTGGATTAAGAAAATGTCAATTTGAAACATATTGGTGAGAGTTCCCTTAATCCAATCCTATTTGACAACATCAAATTTTACTGAGTGGATTTTACAGATTTAGGGATTGAGCCTTTAAATTCGTTAAAAACTAAAAATTAAAATAAATATGACATAACATAACATAGCTCAACAACATCCAACATAATACAACACAATTGATATGTTTAGTTGAACTTGAAAGGTAATATGTGATTTTTGTTTACTTATTTTTTAAAAAACTTAACTATGTATAATTTATAAAATATATATATTTATATATATTTCAGATTCACAAATTATTTGGATTGAAGATATTGCTCAATTCATATTCTAGTCTATACCTATCAGATTAAGAAAATCTTAATTCATCATGAATGCATAATTCTCGCAATCCTAATCTAATTTAACGATTTGGATTAGCCAAATTGAACGGATTAAATGGATCGACAGAATTTATGCACATCCTTAATTGACATACATATAGATGAAATCCCAGACATGAATATTTATAAGTGATGACACGACCAGGACTCTCATGATTCAATATATTGTTCCAATGTATTATTCATTCAATACTTGTATATTATTATATAATAATTAATTATTTCATTTGCAAGGAGCCAGATGAGAAGAAAATCCACTTATTTTGTGAAATTTTTTCCCTCTGGAAAAGTTTTATTTTATTTTATCATAGTTTGTAGTTGATACAGCGCATAGGAGTCCTTGTAGAAGTAGTTCGGTCGACCAAACTATCATGTTGGTCGACCAGCCGGCTGAAGTCAGCAGTTTGATAAGTTTCCCATTTTGTAGATTTTCTAAGTTATTTTCAATTCAAATATTAGATTTTGTTTTCCATAATTAGATAGACTTTAATTACAAATTTTAGAATTATTTAGGATTATTTTGAGTTTTCAAATTCAAAATAAGATTAGTTATTTTTTATTTTCTAATTTTTGGAATATTTATTTTCCTATTTTTATTTGTAGTTTCCCCTTACCATTTGGGACAAGCGATAAATAGGATAGTCCTATCATAAGTAACACGAAAGAATTATTATTAATGAAATTAGAGTGTTTTACTTCCATTTATCCAGTTTTCTCAATATTCTTTATAATCAACGAGTGATTGACGCCTATTAATCTAGTATCTTGAGAGAATTAATAGGGTTTATAAACGTCATTTCTTTCGATTTTCATATTTGAATTAACAGATTTTTTTGTCATTCATTTCAAATTAACAGGCTTTAAAAATTTATCCTTTTTTCTAAGTTTCTTTTTCTACCACTATAAGAAAAACTACATTTAATGACATATTATTTACGATATGTAGTTTTTCAATGTCGTTGAAAAGTATATATAACGACATATAACAACATCTACAACAAAGATGTCATTAACGACATTTGAAACAATAATTAACGACATCTATATAGATGTCGTATTAAAGGTCTCCTTTTAAGGACAATAGTTTAGTGTCGTTAAATTATTTAAGGACAAGTAGAAGATGTCGTTAAAGCCTTGAAGATTCCACGACATACCTTACAGATGACATTGGTCAAGATGTCATCTATAAGGGATGTCGTGGAATCTCTAAGGCTTTGACGACATCTTCTACTTGTCGTTAAATAATTTAATGATACTAAACTATTGTCGTTAAAAGGAGACCTCTCATCTATAAAAATGTTGTCAATTATTGTTTCAAATGTTATTAACGACATCTTTGTTGGAAATGTCGTTGTATGTACTTTTCAACAACATTTAAAAATTACATGTCGTAAATAATATATCGTTAAATGTAGTTTTTCTTGTAGTGTACGATTTCGGTATGTCAGTAGTTGATAATAAGAATCTTTATTTATTATTTTAGTAATCCATTGCACAAAATGGAAGGTACTTGGGACATTAATTCAAACCCTTACATTTCTCCCAAAATGTGGACAGAGAAATGTGGACATATTAATTTGTAATTCACCCCTGGTTTGGCGTGCCAAATGTATAGCCTCTCAAGCACACCATAAAAGTTAATCAAAACAAACAAACGACCCGCTTATTATTCTTCGATATATATATTAGTGCTAGACTCAAATTTTGACCATAATGTATAAAATAGGTCACTGTGGATATGCCTCAATGACGGATGTTAAGGCAGGGATTTTGATGATTTTGTAGCGAGGGAAACCTCCTTCTTTCAATATCTTTCTCCACACCTTCTCTGTCCTCTCTTTTCCTCCTGAGGTGTGTGCGACCATTACCAGGTCAAACACCAATCCGGCGTCATCAAACAGCCCTTTTCCTTCTGGCTCCAAAACTATGTCCACTATGATAATTTTCCCACTTTTCTCCGGTATTGCTTCCCGGCAATTCTTCAGGATCTTCACACAATCTTCATCGCTCCAGTCATGCATTATCCACTGCATAGATTTACAAAAAAATAATATATCAATATGACAATATCAGATCATAAAAAAAAAATATTTGATAATAGGTCAATATGTTTGTATGTATGTAATATATACATTAATCAGAAAAAAAAATTCAGAATATTCCATCTCTTCTACGATTTCAGATCATATGAGAATATCCGCTTGTTATTTTTATAATAACCAACATATAAAGAATGTGTGTGTGTGTGTGAGCTTGCCTTTAAGAATACTGCGTCAGCATTTGGAACAAACTCAAACATGTCACCCCCAACATGAGACACTCCGGCATGATTCGGCGCCTTGGCGAGTACATCTGGAAGATCAAAGTTGATGCCCTTGATGTGCGGACAGGATTTAACGATGTCAGCCACGTCCCCACCGGTCCCCCCTCCCACGTCCACCAACGACCCCACTGAAGTACCGAAACCATTGTTATCGTACTCCGACAGAACTGCCTTCATCACGATCCGGGAAGCACACTTCATGCCTTGGTTGAACATCTCGTTGAACTCGCCGTCCTCGGCGACGAAGTCCCATATCTCCGGCCCATGGGCCTTCTCCAAGGCGAGCCCGCCTTCCTTGACGCACCGGCTAAAGCAGTGCCACGGAGCCATCAGCAGCGGATGGTTCTCCAACAGGAGCATCGGCGCCAGAGTCAGCTGATCATCATTACCCGACGTGTCGCGCAGGAGCCACCTTGACGATCGGGTCAGGCCGTAAAGAGTGGTGGTGGGGCCGTCTCTGGAGCCGTCGGATGGGCTATGAGCGGAGAAGATCTTTCGCCGGACCAATAGCCTCATGATGCGCCCGAGGCAGGAGATGTCCGGAGAAGGGGTGTTGGGAATGACGGAGACTATTTGGGCCAAAGTCATCGGGCCGCCGTGGGAGTTAATGATATCGGGTATTCGGAGCTCCACGGCACATTTCATGGCCATGGAATCCGCGAAGCCGAACATGTGCTTCCATATCTCAGCTTGGCCTCTCAGATTTTCCTCGTCTAGTTTCATTTCTAATCTTAAATATTTTCTCTAACTTGATTTTTCTCTTTGTTATAAGCTAGAGTGGTTATGCAAATGGTCATTGCATGTTGTACTAAATTTATAGAGGTGGGCAGCGTGAAGTAGAAAAGATTCTTTGTTATTAAATAATTTAATTTGTTAAAGGTTAATACTTTTTGGTCTTTAAAAGTTTAAACCCTTAGTATTGGAGGCTTTTTAGGACATTTTATTAGGTTTGTCGTCACATCTTTTTTATTTTTATTTATTTTTTTTGTTAGGTAAAAGTCGATCGGTATTGCAATGCTGACGTCTAGTTGAAAATGAGTCAGGACAAGTGATGACATATACCATTGTTATAGTTGGAAATGAGTAGGAAAAGGACAGGAGATATTATTTTTAACAAGAACAAGTGCCCATTTCTTATCAATTAGAGACGAGACCTAAATTTATCTATACTTGTTTCAAAAGTTAAAAGAGACGAGACCTAAATTTGTCTATCTGCACTTGTTATAAAAGTTTAACAAAAGGAAGATCGTGAAAGGATTTTCGTCTTCCTAGCTAACTCTCGCTTTCAATATCCTTCGTCTTCCTAGAGAGTATAACTACTAACGATGAGAGTACACATAGCTAGGTGCATATTTTACCGATATCGAATAGAAACTGAATTAATATAAAGGTTTAAGTGTCTGTTTGGTGTTTTGGGTTTGAACTAATGTGATTTTGAGACTTGTGGTTTGAACTGGTGGTTTTTGAACTTACGTGGTTTGAATGTGTTAGTGTAACAGATTAAAACAAGCTTTGAAATAATGTGCTTGTAACAATGTTGTTAGGTTGTTAGTTTTAGTTAGTACATGTGGCATCAATTCATTGGCCAAAGAAATCATTAGTTAATAAGAATGTATTCACCTACTATATACCGTGATGAATAAGGAAGTTTGTAATCAACAAATTCTCAAAAATGCAAGTAATTGAGATTTCACCCCAAAAGTGTGTTTCATCTTTGAATTCTTAATTTTCTTTACATGGTATCAGAGCTTCTTTCCAGCAACGGAACTGCAGATCGGAGAAGCACCATGGCAGGCATTGAAGGTTCGTTGTCCTCCTTTACTTCATGATCATTTGCTCATCCAATTTCCTTGAAATTGGAGATCACAAATTTCCTGGTATGGCGAAAACAAGTTCTCTCCATGCTTCGAGGTCATCGCCTTTCGCATTTCCTTTCTCAAGATCATCATCCTCCACCAATGTACAAATCTGCAGCAGATGAAGCTTCAGGCACTGTAAATCATGAGTTTCAAGACTAGAAGCAACAAGACCAGTTGATCCTATCATGGCTTCTTTCCTCAATGTCAGATGGAATTCTAACACGTGTGGTGAATTGTGAAACATCCTCTCAAGTTTGGCACACTCTTGAAATCTATTTTGCTTCTCATATTAGAGCCAAGATCAATCAGTTCAAGACTCAATTACAAACCATAAAGAAAGGTTCCTTATCTGTCAATGAGTATCTTTTAAAGATTCATGGATTGGTTGATATGCTCAATCTTATTGGTCATCATTTGGGCCTTAAAGATCATATTGATGCAATTCTTAATGGTTTGCCCCTTGAATATGAGAATCTTGTACTCACTGTAAACTCTCGAACTGATCCATACACTGTGGAAGATATTGAATCTCTTTTGTTGGCTCAAGAAGCACGAATTGAGAAGAATCTTAACCAACTTGATTCATCACCTCTAGGAATTAATTCTGCTAATCTTGCTCACACTCTTGCTAGATCTCCATCTTATGGTTCTAGTTCAAGTCATAGTTATCTTGGAAGATCAAGTCAGTTTCAATCTAACCCTCGAAATTCTCCTCCCTCTCAAGGATTTTTTCCTAGAAGAGGTCATTTTCAAAGAGGTAGAGGTGGTTGAGGATGGTCTTCAAATCGTTCTCAGTGTCAGCTGTGTGGCAAGATTGGTCATCTAGTTGCAAATTGCTATTATAGGTTTGATAAGTCTTTCAATGGACCTGCTCAATTGAATGTCTCTCTATAGACTCATTTTCATCAATTCAGTGGTGATTTTACTTCCAACAATTATTCTCAATTTGAGCAACTTAATCTTGGCTTAGATTCTCACTCAGCCATGGCCATGTTGGCAACACCAGAAGTCTACACTAACACAACTTGGTATCCTGATTCAGGTGTCACTAATCATTTGACAGCTGATGCAGGGAATCTGTTGTCCAAAAGTCGTTTTGGTGGCCAAAATCAAGTACACATGGGAAACAGTAAGGGACTGTCTATCTCTCATGTTGGTCAGTCCATCTTTTACTCTCCTTATAATCCTTCAAAATGTCTTAAACTGTCCCATCTACTCCATGTTCTAGAAATAATGAAGAACTTACTTTCAGTGTCTAAATTTGCTCAAGATAATTGTGTCTTCTTTGATTTTCCTCTGTTTTTTTGTCTTGTCAAAGACCAAGCCAATCAGGCTGTTTTTCTCAAAGGGAAACTTAAGGATGGACTCTATGTCTTTGATCATTCTCAGATCGCCCTATCTCACTCACTCTCTTCATTAAACTCATCTGTCAATCAACCTGAAGACAATAATTTGTTTTGTACAAATTCTCAATCTAATTGTAATGATTCCTATAATAATAAATCTGCGGTAAATAAGCCTTTAGCTTCATACTGTAATGTGTCTAAGCATGTATCTGATAGCAATCTGTTTGATATTTGGCATAAAAGACTTAGGCATCCCTCTACCCAAATTGTCAAACTTGTACTCTCCAAATGTAATCTTCCTCAAAGTAATAAAGATGGGACTCATGTTTGTTCAGCCTGCTACCTTGGGAAAATTCATAAGTTTCCCTTTCCACTATCTAACACTATTTATACTGTGCCACTACAATTTGTTCACTCAGATCTTTGGGGTCCTACACATACTTTATCCTTTAGTGGCTACTCATATTATGTTCATTTTATTGATGCATCCTTACGCTTGACCTGGATTTACTTGCTTCCGACCTTTCTTAATTTCAAATCTCTAGTTGAACTTCAACTTGGGCATCAAATCAAGGCCATTCAAGCTTATGGGGTGGAGAATATCGTGCATTAACCGATTACCTTAACAAAAATGGGATCATTCACAGAACTTCTTGTCCTCATACTTATGAGCATAATGGGGTTGCTGAAAGGAAGCATAGACATATAATAGAAAATGGTCTAACATTACTAACTCAAGCGTCCATGCCTTTCAAATTTCGGGATGAAGCCTTTCAAACTACTATCTTTCTTATCAACAGATTACCATCATTAGTTCTCAACTTCAAAAGTCCTATTGAAGTTCTCTTTGGCCAAAAACGGGTTTATTCACAATTAAAGGTGTTTGGCTATAAATGCTATCCTAACATTAGGCCTTATAACAACCATAAACTTCAATTTTGATCTAGGCCTTGTACCTTTCTTGGCTATAGTCTTAACCATAAAGGATACAAGTGTCTAGATACAAATGGGAGAATCTTTATTTCAAGGGATGTCATTTTTGATGAAGAGGACTTTCCCTTTGCAAGATCATGTATTAAGACCACTCCCACTTTATTTACCTCATCTTCATCACCACTGCTAGTCTTACCCCCAAGGAGCTCCTCTCCACCTCCTGATGGTGAACATGCTTCTCTTCCTCTTACTTCTGATCCAGATGATTCTAACACATAACATGAACTCCCCTGATTTTTTTGCCCCTTCTCCATCTCCTTCTTCCACACAACTGTAGCCAAAATAGCCTCTAAAACATCCTATGATCACACAATCAAAAAGA
The DNA here is from genome assembly GCA_946598075.1 of Artocarpus hirsutus. Classification (NCBI taxonomy): domain Eukaryota; kingdom Viridiplantae; phylum Streptophyta; class Magnoliopsida; order Rosales; family Moraceae; genus Artocarpus; species Artocarpus hirsutus. The sequence goes on along the minus strand of CAMOHE010025922.1, from coordinate 6,087 downwards.
GGCATCTTCAAACCCAAAGCTTATATAGCTAGTCAAGAACCAGTCACTGTGTCTGAAGCATTAGCTCAAGAACACTGGAAGGAAGCAATGCAGGATGAATATCTAGCACTTATCAGAAATAATACATGGAGTCTTGTTGATTTACCACCTGACAGAAGAACAATAGGGTGTTTAAAGTCAAGGAAAATCCTGATGGCTCCATCAATAAATACAAGGCTAGGTTAGTTGCAAAAGGGTATAACCAAGTTGTAGGCTTTGACTTCACAAATACATTTAGCCCAGTGGTGAAGCCAACCACCATTAGGATTATAATGACACTAGCTTTAAGTAAAGGATGGACAATTAGACAGCTTGATGTGAATAATGCTTTCCTAAATGGTGTGTTGCAAGAAGACATTTACATGGATTAACTTGACGGCTTTGAAGATCCTAATAACTCTACCAAAGTATACAAGCTCAATAAAAAATTGAATGGACTAAAGCAAGCACCCAGGGCCTGGTATGACAAGTTATGTACTGCTCTTGTTCATTTTGGCCTTAGTTCTAGAAGGTCAGATCACTCTCTTTTCTTTAAACTCTCTAAAGACTCTTCTCTCTTTGTTTTAGTTTATGTGGATGATATTTTAGTCACAGGAAGTAATGTAAAAGAAATACAAGAGCTAATGACAGCCCTTAATATGCAATTTGCACTTAAGGATATGGGAGAAGTTGATTATTATCTGGGCATTCAAGTCAAGTATACTACTGATGGTGGTATTAACTTGTCTCAATCCAAGTACATCAAGGATTTGTTATTTAAAACCAAAATGCAAAATGCTAGAAGTGTTGCTGCTCCAATGACCACTAGTGAAAAGCTTGTAAACTTTGGGAGTGATCTTGTTGACAGTCCATAACTTTATAGAAGTGTAGTGGGAGCTCTACAATATGTTATTGTTACAAGACCTAAGATTGCATATAGTGTCAATAAAGTGTGTCAATTCATGTAGACACCCTTACAAAGCCATTGGAACGCTGTTAAATGAATCCTGAGGTATTTGGCTAGGACAATTGACTATGGTTTGCACTTACAAAAGGTAGCAAAATCTGAACTACAAGTGGTGGCGTATTGTGATGCTGACTGGGCCTTGGACTTACAAGATTGAAAATCTACTTTTGATTTTTGTGTCTACTTAGGTCCTAATCTTGTTTCATGGCACTCTAAAAAACAACACACAGTAAGTCGGTCACCCACTAAAGCTGAGTATCGAAGTCTTGCAGGAGTTGTTACAGAGATTACTTGGATTCAAACTCTATTAACTGAAATTGGTTTCAAGAGTTCATCCACACCAATTGTTTGGTGTGATAATTTGAGCACAGTTCTTATAGCAGCTAATCCTATACTTTATGCAAGAACTAAGCATATAGAAATCGATCTATACTTTGTAAGAGAAAAAGTGTTGCAAAAACAGATAAAGGTACAACATATACCTTCTATAGATCAAATGTACTTACTAAAGCCATCTCTAGTGTTAGTGTAATAGATTAAAACAAGCTTTGAAATAATGTGCTTGTACCAATGTTAGTTAGGTTGTTAGTTTTAGTTAGGCTGTTAGTTAGTTAGTTAGTACATGTGGCATCAATTCATTGGCCAAAGAAATCATTGGCTGATAAGAATGTATTCACCTGCTATATATACCATGATGAATAAGGAAGTTTGTAATCAACAAATTCTCAGAAATGCAAGTCACTGAGATTTCACCCCAAAAACGTGTTTCATCTTTGAATTTTTAATTTTCTTTACAGAATGGAATGTTTAAATGGTTCAAACCACTAAGAATTTAGGGGAGCAAAATTGTCAAAAATTGATTTTGTATGAGTTAAAACATCACATTAAAGTTCAAAAGAATTTCAGAAAATATATGATCAAATGCTAATTTGAACCAAGCTTATAGATCCATATGAACTCACGTACTAAACACATCTTTAAGTATAGAAGTGCCTAATATGAATGCAGCGAAAGATATTATTAAGGTATGAAAGCACATGTTAACAAGGGAGAATTTATTGTTTACGGTAAGGGTGTCCGTTAGGTTGGTTTCTTTGGTTTTGAGTTGGTCGGAATCGGTTTTGAGAAAGGAAAATCTAGCACCGGCCAGTTACGAAGGAGATTTGGTCGGTTTACGACCAATATTGGTTGGTTTATGACCATTAGTTTCAGGTAGAGTAATCAGCCATAATACAAGTAGTAATTCAATATATGAATAACAATAACGTGATTGTTTTTTCTATTTCTTTTGGTCCAAATTTAGTGTATTAAAGTCCAAAGAAGTCTAAAACTCAACATTATACAAGTTACGATATCAATATATTTGACTAATATATTATACAAATCATAATTTCCATATATCAATATATTAATACATGTATAAATATAAGGTAGATTAAGTGTTCGATTGGTCTGTTTTCCACTGAGGCAAAAAAAAAAAAAAAAAAATCTTCTGATAACTGGCTGTCAAATTTATGTTGGCAGTTGGTTTCAGACCAGCATGGCTGTCAGTTTTGGGCTTAGAACTCCGTCAGTTTTTTTTTTTTTTTTTTTTTTTCAGTCGGTTTGGCTTTTCGATTATTTTGAACCACCCTAATTAACGAAGTCAATCGGCAATGAAGTGGTAGTGGCAAAAAAATCTTATTTTGCATAGTCTTATTTTGCATTATATTATATTATATTTAATATTAACTTTTAAACATTACTAGTTCTTTTTAGTAAAAGAAAAAGAAAAAGAAAAAGAAACTACCTACTACTTACTATTCGTTTACTTGAGAAACAACAATTATTAATTAGCAATTTAAATCGGCTAATGATACTTCTTAATTTCCTATAAATAATTATTTCATTACCCTTAACTAGACTAATGACGAAGGAGAATTTACGTCTGTGTTTTGATTATTTCATTTTGATGAGAATTTTTATGGTTCATTTTGGTTTGCATATATTTAGAATTTCGTTTGTTTCGTAATTGTTGCTTTAAATGTATAGTAATTTCCACTGTTTTAAGTTGTTATACTTTTATAATACAAATGTATGTATTTGAAGGGGAACAAGGAAGACATAGGGAGAGTCCTACATAGGCGAATCTTCGACCCCCAGCTCGTCTCTGGGTGGGATAGGAACGATTTTGGAGGATAGGAATAGGGATGGAAAATCATTTCCCGCATATGCCTATTTATCATCCCTAATTCTTACATTTTTACTATTAGATATTGGCTGTTTTTATTTAACTGGTAATTGTTTATTCTCCAATTTTAAAAATGTGGGAGGCTTTAGGTGACAAGTGACAAATGCCGTGTGTGTATTTATATATTTATTTATTTATTGAGTATTAAGACTTTTTGTTACATTGATAGTTTTTTTTCATTTAAACACCCAACTAAAAAAATTACTTAAAGGTATCACCGATGTTAAACATCATTATTAATAAAAGATTAGCTTTTTATATATATTCTGCGCTATGAGATCCACTTTTTATTAGTGAATGGTGCTTAGTACACCACTCTCCAGCAAAATGATTTAATTACCCTGATCAATCCCTCCCTCTCTTGACCGGCTCTTACCGTATTCGATATCATCTAATATCTCTCTCTACGCAGCTTGACATTTCCTCGTACCCGACCGGGAAAACTCTTTGGCGGGCTCTGATTGTCGCAGCTTGCTCTGGTCATCAGCTGACTTTAGTACTTGGTTCAACCACACGCGAGAGCCAATGGTCTCCAGGTCGTGAAAGACGAGAACAATGTGACAAAAAAATAGTTAGTAACAACGCTTTTCATGTGGGAACACAAATGGAACAAGGATCAGAAGACAAAATTAGAGGAAATCTTCTTTTATGTTTGAAAATTAGAACTTCAAGTTGACAGTATAATAAAAAATGATGGCTTCCTTAAGAATGTTTAAACACAGGCCCCATAATATTGAAACACCGATTGCGAGAGTACAAATCAGCCAATCACGCTCTGACTAACTACATTAACATAGTACAGCCAACCTAACGACAAGTACATTTCGTACTCTAATCATGTACGGAGGTGACATAGTTTCTTTGTCTGCTCTAGCCTACCAATAGAAGAACAAAACAAAAGAAAAAAAAAAACAAGAACCAAAAAATAAAAAATAAAAAGGAAAGAGAAAAGAGAAAAGTCAATAAATAAGAAAGACGTTCACGTTTTTCTTCATGTTCATGAATGGTGCATGTCGGTGAGAAGAAGGTGGTTTGTGATTAAAACTCGTGTTTTTCGTGGGGATCTTCTCGAAGGATGTGAAGCTTCCTTGAGGTGGTGCTTCCGACGAGGAAGCCATCAACAAGTCCGTGGATGCTCTCCTTCGATTCTTCTTGAACTTCCTCTCATAGCTTTAAGCATAATCTTTTGAGCATTGTTAGGATCCACTCCCACCTTTTATTTAGTAACGATGCCTAACACTGTTGGTATTTTTAAGCATTTTTTTTATTTTTTTATACATAGGAAAACGTTTTGTGTTCCAAGTCGTAATTTTACGATCTACATGTAATTTTCCAGCTGTATATCTTATTCTGTAATCAAAGTTATACTTTAAAGGATGTGAAAGGTCAAAACACACATTAAGGTTCCCACCTTTTACTTATAGAGCGTATGAAAGAGTAGTTTAAATTATAAGTTTTGGTTTGAGAACTGTAGTATATAAGAGTTTTATACTATAGTTTTTTTATTGTAGCATGTGAAAGTTTTATATTGTTTATAGTTCAATCTTCCAAACATCTTATTAGTGATGGTATTTAATACCCAGTGACGGAGGCAAGATTTATTTGGTAGGAGGACCAAATTTTTGTAATCAAGTTTATACTAACATATATGTATGTAACAGTTTTTATTTATTAAATTAATTTATGACATATTGACACATAAAAATATCAATTTAATGGAGTCAAGTCTAATTTATACAAATACATAATCTATTAAAATTAAAACTACCATATTTTAAAAGAATAGGGGCCATTGTCCCCCTCTCGCCCTCTGTCTCCATCATTGTTAACACTGGTGGCGTCTCTAACTATATATAGAGCTGGCAATTTTGGACATAGCACGATGACACGATACGAAAATGGCACGATATAAATGGGTTTGAACCGTACGATTATTAATAAGGCCATAAATGGGCTGGCATGAATAACACGAAAATAAATGTGTTGGATTCGTGCTAGCACGTTTAACACGCTCTAGCACGTTTAATTAAACGTGCAGTAAACGTGTCAACATGACACGGCCTAAAAGTGTATTATTGAGCTTATAGTTTATTTATTATGATTTTAATATTTGAAAGTTAAAAGAAAAAATTTCTTGATTTTGCAATCATATAAGGAATCGAACCCCACGCGGAGACTAACATTACAAGGCCTGCCTCCACCACACTTCATGGCTTCCTTTGTAAAGCAGTAGCTTATTTTTTATTTATTATAATTTTATTACTTTGTTGTTCAGGAGTCCTACATTGGAAAGAAATCAAAACTTTTGTCCCAAGTCCCATATATAAAGGACTCGTTTCTCTCCTTTTCATTGTCATCTGCTAATCAATCCATTTATGGGCTTCGAATAAATTTATAAAGCTTGAGTTGAAATTTGAAACGTTGGATTGAAAATGAAAGTTGAAATATTGGATTGAAAATAAAGATGCAGTATAATAAAAAAGGAATATTTAAATTAAATAATAAAAAAAGATAAGAATTTTAATTTAAAAAAGGAATATTTTGATGTTTTAAATTGTGAATTAGAAACGATTGTTTATGTTGAAAATTTAAATTTTTTTTATTTTTTCAAATTTTTTGGGTTTAATTTTTTAGGTTATAAATGTGTTACAATCGTGTTAAATTTGTCACAGATATTTAATAATCGTGTTAATTGTATCGTGTTGTGTTATGAGCGTGTCGTGTTCGTGTTTTAGACATGTTTATTAATTATGTTGTGTTGGTGTTTAATGTAATCGTGTCGTCTTATAATCGTGTTGACTCAAACACGACACGTAACACGCAGCCCTAACTATATATATATATATATATATATATATATATATATATATAT